>JAHZMV010001974.1:0-12255 GCA_027743765.1 Coecobrya sp. COE2
AATTAAGAATAGTAATATATGCAATGACATGCGAACTTTTCACAGAAAAATATCTCTGTCAACCAACATGATTGAGCGTTTAGGAAATTTGCATCCCTTAAAATACCTACGTATTCTATCGGTGACCAGGAACTACTTGAAAAGTCTTGCTGGAGTGGTAAAAATTTTTATCAAACTAAATATTAGCATAAAATAATGAATCAAGATAAGGCATTTATACATCCGAAAAACTTGATATCATGTATGATAGGAAGCATGCGCAGACACATTGGAGGAGATATGGGCATCGTATAACTTAATTGAAAAACCGTCAAAAGGGGTGACCAACTGTAAGAAACTGAAGGTTTTATACTTGGCAAACAATTGGATCAAAGATTGGGCAGAAATTGGCCGTTTGTCAGAATGTACGGATCTGGGCGAACTCGTGCTTGTCGGTAAAATTGAATTATTTGAATATTGTCGAGAGTTACTCAAAGAGCAGAGAGCAATTGTGTGTAGTAATATGCTTGGATTGGATGCATGTTTCAATTTTAAGGTTATTTTTGTAAGCACATTTTGTATTATGACAGGTAACCCTCTTGAAGAGAGATTCACCGGTTCTGGCGGTAGTGCAGCAGAATGATGATTTATTTGAATATTGTCGAGAGTTACTCAAAGAGCAAAGAGCAGTTGTGTGTATTAATATGCTTGGATTGTTGGATGCATGTTTCAATTTTAAGGTTATTTATGTATGCACATATTGTATTATGAAAGGTAACCCTCTTGAAGAGAGATTCACCGGTTCTGGCGGTAGTGCAGCAGAATGGCAAAAGGAGGTCTCAAAAAAGCTTGTTCAGATTAAGAAGTTGGATGGATACATGGTTGTTCGAGAAGAGGAGGATCCAGAAACAGCATCAAACCCTGATGACACTAAACCTACGCAAACTACTTAAGTTTATTTATTATGGAAAAAATATGGTTTATGCATATAATTCTAAAACTTTATTTTAATAAAGTCAACAAGCAATAATATTTATGTTATATCCTGACCAAAATTCTGCCATTGATCAAATCAGATTTTCATTAGCAACCAAATGGTGGTCTGTGCTTCGTCATGAAGGTAGTCCATTCTGTAACGGTTTCTACAGAAACATCTTTAGCGTTGGCACAGTCTGTTGCTAGGGGCAATGCTGTTGCTTCTCGTGCAGGTTTCAAAATATTTTCTGCTGCAGTCCAAGCGTTGGAAATTAAATTGGTTTTTGAACCCATTAGATTTAAAACTTCCTGTTGGGATCTGGGCAGGGTTGTAGATGCCCTTCTTTCCTTTCGCCCTGCATCTTTTGATGCGGCAGGTATTAATGTATTGTTACCAATGAATGCAACCACTTCAGTTTTTTTGGTTATTGGATCCACGTAACAAGTCATTTTCCAAAAGCAATCAGGCACAACCAGACCATAATAAGTGTTACCATCAACGACATTGTCACCAGAGCAGACACCAGTCATTACATAGCTTGAGTAAGTCTTTGCCCGACTTAAAGTTCTTTCCTCGACGGCATACCATGGGCAACGATTAGACCAAGGCTCCTGAGGGGCTGCAAGAAGTCGATGAAACGATTAAAACTGCATAATTTTATGGAAATCACATTTTATCTGTTAAAAAGGTTCCCTCTTACCAATATTAACACAATAGTAGGTGGCATTTACAGCGTCAGCAGAAAACCTCATGGGATTTACAGGTGTCAAATGACCCCTATCCCACGAGTTGTATTCGGCTTCTATTTTTTGCTTTTGGGTTACCGATAATCTCATTGTATCTGCACAGTTTTGTTGCTTCTCATGAAGGGAACTGCAATCGATCATGCGAAAATCATCAACTCTTTCAACATTTTGCTTCAGATTAAGCGTGTCATAAAGCACAGTTGAAGTCACTGGCAGTTTCCGGAGTGTATCAAATTGTACATGAATCAAGGGAATGTCTCCGATGGGAGATGAGCTACGGAGCGTAAATGAATTGATACCATCATTTGTTGTCAAACCACAAGTGTCAGTGGCTAAAATTTGGAGAAAAAAATTGTTATTTCATTGCAAGATCAAATTTGGCAAGTATCTTGGTACACATTACCCCGGAATAATATGCAAAACCTATTACCTGTTTCTTCCGATGTCACAGTAATGACCCAAAAGCAGTAGAATGGAGCTGGTAAAAAGTACAGATCCGGTAAAAAGACTTAAAAATCCCATTGTAGTTATTTGTCTGAACCTTTTGGTGTAGTCTCAAAAGCTTTCAGTGCCTAACTAAATGGAATTTTTGGATGGATTCTTATTTTTAACGCTGTTGGGTTGTAGTTAATTTTACATATAATTTTAATTATTAATGATATACAGTTATAATCGACATGTTTTTAAACAAGCAAATTTCATGTGCGGTAGGTTCAATTATTGTTATTTGTACAAATAGCGATTACAAAATTTCATGTGCGGTAGGTTCAATTATTGTTATTTGTATAAATAGCGATTACTACTGCGCAAACAATGATTTTATATAATTTTCCATTGTGCTGATAAAAATTATGCTCTTTGCAGAAATTCATACATTGTGATATGATTGATGGTACAATAAAACCACAACGAAGCGTGTCAGTCATTTTATTTATTTTTAATCGAACAGAAAATTCTGCAAAATATTAGTCAATTATCATCATAAAAATATGTTTGTCATAGTCCTGTGGTTTGGGTTTATGAGGATGAGCAAAAAGTATGGGCATATCCAGCTCACGTGTCTTTTAATATTTTTCTCTAATTTAAATATGATTTAACTGTATAAAGCCAATCCACAAGAACAAGAAACTGCATTACAATTATAATTTAACCAAATTTCACTACGTCAGTCAAATGTTAATCTGATTGTGTAAATAATAGTGGTAGAATATGGTATTAACTGTAATGAACATTAATTTTTTAGCATTTACATGTGATTGCCTTTATTGCTAACCAGAAGAAGAATCAATGTCGTTAGGACACACACCCACCACACCACCATTTATAATGTTAATTTCACATACGGGAAATCCGTACAGCTTTTGTAGAATATTTGCGTAATTGTACTCATAGAATTTCTCATTTGAAGAAAGGAATCCAACAAAAGTAGTTACCGACAAAGTTATATTTTGCCATTTTAAATAAACAAAAAACGAACAGAATTTGGATTCGTTTCGTTAAAGGTTTTATTATTAATAAGCATATCATTATCACAGAATGGTATAAGGGTATCACTGGCAGTATTATTCCTATACTGTATAAGGCATTTTTATTTCAAATAACCTTGAAATAAACTATAAGATTATCATCATTCATATGCATAAGTACAAGTATTAATTACACATTTGGTACAAACATATCAATCCTACAGACTCAATGCTTTCTTGCCTTTAATATCTAAAACTTTACTAAAATATTTTACTTCTAGAATCCCCTCTTCATTTCCAGGAGTCAAAATCACGTTGTTTCTGGATTTGTAAAATTGGATCCCATCTGCAAAAAAATGAAAAATACGAAGTAGAGTCAGGTGTACGAAAATGACATACCTATGTACATTTACATAGTTAAGCACAAGTCGCTATTCTGTGAGATCAACATCGTGCATGGCCAGTAAACAATCATTAAAATTTTGGAAGCTATATAATCACTTTCTTTTATGTTATGAGTCATTACCTTGCATTGCTTTCGAAATGTCAACAAAAATATAAATTTCTGCTGATTTCCTCATTCCGCTAATAACACCTTCGCCTCCTAATTCTCCTGGCGCAAAATGGATGTGAGTCCTGTTCATTTTACGGAGCCCGGACTCCTTAATAGAATTCCACTTGTTAAAATATGTTCCATGTATGACTGTGGGATACTGACTGGGATCGACAATGAGTTCCAACTGGGGTTCTTCAACCTGCAAACGATTTCCACAAATAATACATGATATACCTATGTACATAATTATTATATTGCATATAAACATGCCGGTGTGTATGCAGGTGATAATTATTCAGTAACGAATTGTAAAATTATTAATTATGACATTTGTGACATTACCCACCTCAAAAGAATGACCTTGATTAGCACAAATCTGGAGCTTTCCAGACTTCTCATCATTTCTTAGTGTAAATCTTTGTTTGTCATTCTTCTCGACAACGCTCCGAATATTGTCAACTGTCCAATTACGGAACCTGTCTAAGCTCAGAATTTCATCCACATCTATAAAGCCTCCTGCACGAATAGTGACTTTTTCTTTAGGCGCTCCATGCCGTAGCAATTGGCTAAGTGATTTGCTCAAGCGAATGTCATGTCCATCAGTTCCACTCGTATGATGAGAACCCTTTAAATTTTACATAATTCAAACAGTTTGCCAAATACAATATTATTTTCAAACTTTAATTCAAGATAGATAAACCAAACATTTTACCCCTCTTCGTTGTCTCCTTCGCCCAGTATGCTCTTCTTTATCCATAATTTTAAACTTTTTTAGCACACAGATTTACTGACAATGAGCCAATAACGATTAAACTTGAAAAGTTAACAAAGCTGTTTATTATGATTTAAATAATTAAACAAAATGTTCTGCCAAAAAAGTCGGCTCATGCAACCGCTGTAAGTTCTTTTAAAAACTGAATTCAGTGTGGAGTAATGTGAGCAATTCTGTTCTGGCTACAAGTTGCAATGCGTGCTTTACACTGTAATCATAAATGTGTTTTCCTAGCCGGATTTACCTGTGAAATCCTTTGTTGCTTGTCGTAAATGTAACGTTGACTTTAATACGTAATTTCATCTCATGATTCATTCTATGCGTTTCAAACGATTTTTATCAAACGTTCAACTGACATCCAATAAGATATAAGATATTTTATGACTATTTTAAGCATATCAACTGGGTTGCTGGGTTTATTGCCGTAATGGGGCATTGAAAGACAACAACCTCAGAGCATATAACAATGTCAACTAATGGAAACATACCTACCTACTTTACCACGCAAATTCGCCACTGAAAAGAGTTTATTTTACCACTAATAGTCTATTACCTGGATCAATTGCTAGATATATATTGCCATAAAAATCTAATGTTCCATATTGTGTATGGTAATATTAATTTGGAAACTTATTCTTCACGGGATACATTATGGATGAATGTCACATTGTCACATACTGAAGCGTTATAAGTTACAAAGTTATTGTAACAAGGATATATCGTGGGTGGTAGTGTATTACGTAAATGTCAAATCAAAAGACAAAATATCATGCTAATATTATTATGGAAATGAATAGAAGAGCTTTAATACTAAACACGTTCCAAGGTTCTGTTATAATAGTCTGGACATATTAGTATTACATAGTCCATTGGTATGTGTACGTACTAACGTACTGATTGTGCCTTTATAATACTTCTTTAGAACTTTCATTCCACTAGTCACGCTCGTAATGAGCTTTTAATGAATTGTTTGCTGTTTTCATTAGAAACATGAGCATTCATAACATTATGATCGTTCTGTGTAATGTAGGGGTAAGATTGCATGGTAGTTATGTATCATGTAGTTGGTTTAATCAGTATGTATCAACCTGGAAAAGGAAATTGGGGAAGTTATAAGGATTGTTCTGAAATATGTTGGAAATATAGAACAGAAAAAACTGAATGCTGCGTCGTACAGACAGCTTATAGGCAGACGGTGTGCCGAGTAACCTTTTCATGGACTAATGATCTTCATGTTTGCCGTCATCATCAGTGAGCCATGTAACTTGGCTTTCTTTAACATGATCATTTACACTCAAGCCGTTCGACTGAACGTAACAACTAAACATATTATCAGAATACCCTTGCAGGAATATTTTTCAATATTATACAGGTTTCCAGATTGCACTTTTCCAAAGTGACAACTTGAAAAAATTGCGAAAATGTCTGTTCCAGTACGTAGACAGTTCAGTAGAGACCCTTATTGGTTCGACGATTATTTATTTGACAATCAATCAAGGAGACCATTTGATCAAGATTTTGGCACGGAATTGGGCCCAAATTACTTTGATCAACAAGAAGAGTTCTTGTTTCCGCCGCCACCCTCATGGTTTCGCCAAGCCATGCTGTCTCATTTCAATAATCGTTCATCTAGCATCAATAATCGGTTTGGACGTTTGCGTCGCAGAGGCAGCATTGGTGGTATAGGCGGTCCGTCGATACCATCCGAAGTAAACTTTGGGAGAGGGAGAATGCAGGTATTTTATAAAATAAAAATAATGGCTAATTAGTTTTTAAGCGAATCCATTTAGCACTTCTTCAAAATGAGTATTTCTCCATTGTTGGAAAGGTCACACTTGACGTCACCCATTTTGCACCAGCAGATCTAAATGTCAAACTAGTGGATAATTACCTCGTAATTGAAGGACAACATGATGAGAAGCAGGAAGGAATTGGATTCATCTCACGGCATTTTGTGAGAAGATATGAAATTCCGGCTTGTTCAGATTTTGAAGTAAAACCGGAAGATGTCCATTGCACCTTGAACACAAGTGGAGTGCTTACCGTAGAGGTTCAGGTAGAGCCACCTGTGGAAGAGGGAAAGGGAAACGAGAAGGTGATTCCAATTAACATGACCTCCACATCATCCACTTCGTCAACATCCTCCAAACAATTTCGTCATGGTCATAGTAGCATACATGTTAAAGCTACAGAAGATTCCGCAGCAGCCGCTTCTGATTTTTCAGCTAATGGAAATCAAGAGTAAAACGAAAAGTGACTTAATATAAATATAATATGAATGATGAGAGAAAATTGATCCGTAATACATTAATATGTGCACCCCTGTTTATTATCATCTCAGTTAGTTTGCTACTTGTTCTGTAACTGTCAGAAAAAGTTAACCGCGTCACATACTTTTCATTTAGATAAAAAAGTGTAGTTTAGGATAGTGCTCCTCAGTTTTGCTAAATCATGCCATCATAGTTAAAAGTAGAAGCCATACTGACAGTTAATAACTGATTTGAACAAGAGAGTAAAGTTTGTCATTGAATTTTTTGTTCCTTTGAATTGATACAAACAATGATCACTTTAACATCATCAGAGAGTTATTTAAATACATACATCCTAACTTCTGTGTACCCTGCTCCATTTGCCTGACTCAACTACTCTTTTAATGTCGAGGTGTGTAACTTGACGTGCTCTTGACTTTGACTTGAGAACCTGTCAAGATATCTAATTGATGTGTACAATCTGGGGTTTTATTAGCGAGCAATTTTGTACTTTAAGAAAATTCAGCAACGCAACTCATGACCACCAGAGTAGGCGTAAAAGAACTCATTGAAAAACAATACATGATTTTCCAGAGTTAAATCATTATGCACATAATAGTGTTAATGTGTTATATTGGTGTGATGATGAATACATAGAAAAAATTGGATTTAAGACATTACATATATAGTTGTTTTCTTATTATTCAGAGTGTTAGCGTTACATAAACCTAAGAAGCAAAGTAGTATGAGTATGAGACAGGTGCTTAAAAATAACCTTGCAATCTAATTATCACATAAACCATGAACCATTCAAAATGGTCCGCTTCATGTTGACTACGAAAATTAGGAAACTGTCTTTTCATAATTTCTGGTTTGGTTGAAGTTATCGGATACAAATTAATATCATTACGGATTTTAATCGATCTTTTAATATTAATATAACTGGAAAGAACAAATTCTTAGCTTTATTAAACGTGACGGATGATCTAATCTCTTAGAAATCTCAAACCTTTCAAAGAATTATACAATAAATATAAAAATGAATTAACGACAGCTTTTTAAAGAAGGATACTTTTTATTTGAAAACTTGGTAATTAATTATCGCGCATACTTCACTTGACTATGTACAAAATAAAAATCGTCTCCGCCAATACTCGCACGAACTTTCACCACCGGGCTTTTTTGTATTACTTGTCATTACTAATTTCTTTACATTGATACTTCATAGCGCATGTGCCACCATTTAATTTTTGGAAGGTCTGAGTCTGAGTAACAATATTCCAGAAATTCATTATGAATAGCTAGTTTCAAAGTAAAGTTTGTGAAGTGGTGGTGTGGAGCAATAAAGAAACGTAAATTTGGACTCAAATTAATTATGCACTGCTATTTATGCGTGGCATATGGATATTTATTACTTATCCACAAAATTAAACTGAAAATGATTCATTGAAAATCTAAATCAAATAACTGTTTCTTTATTTTCACAGTAGTAGAAAAGTCTACTTTGGGAATTTTCCAAGGCATTGACAACACCACGCTTAAAAACTTTCTAATTCCCCGGAAAACATGGGTACTCCCATCCCTGTTGCTCCTTCACCCCAACGAAATGTTATAGCAGAAGCGCATTTAGAAGGCGACAATTAAGTTTGAATTATTGATCGAGAACTGCCATTCAGATGTGATATATCGTTACTAGAAGAGAACTAGTAATGCATCATTTTGTTTCTTGTTTTTACTACATTTATACGATACGTACGTAGGAGGTTCTTATTTAGTCATCCGTGGTAAAAAGTTTGTGCAATTTTATAAATTAATATTGTTAAAACAAGAAATTTTTAATGAAACTAATTTAGATTTCAAGAAAGTAAGGTACAAACAATAATATTATATTAAGGGGAAGAATGGCAATTCTTTGGAACACAAGTGTTGCTTTACTATTTTGGTGATTACAATTGGCCATGGCGCATTTGCAACATCGAGCCGCTATGCCAGCAGCCCTACAGGGTCCGCAGACTTCTTTATCGAACGGTATTTCTCCTACCTCAGCTATCTGGCATGATCGCATAGTTAATGTCTCATCTGCCGTATACATTCTGAAGCACACCCATTGTGTGTTTGTTCCTGTATTAAAATTAAAACGGATTAGGTACACCTAGTTGTTCACACACGCTAGATGAAATATTTCAAAAAACGGCATGATTTTTAGAAAGCCATTTACCTTGACGAGGGGCTACAGCAGGTCTTTCGAGGTTATCGTTTTCTATATCACGATGAAATGCTGTAAAGGTTTCCACATTACATGGTTTAGTAAAATCTTGTATATGTTTTGCAGCTTTGTTGATACAATCCGGTTGTTTGTCACTTCGACAGTATAAACACCAAAGGGAGTTATCGTCTGGATTCGGCGGAAGGATCACTCCATTCAAAGGCGCGCTATTACTGGCTTGTTTAAGTGTTAAGTTACTAGCCCTGACCATTACTACTGTCAATAAGCAGAATAACAGGATTTTTTCACCAATATTTAAATTATGAATTCACAACAAAGTAGAATATTATTATTGTAGAAGCTTACAAGAGTTGGTCGAAATTAAGATCCATGATGTAAAAAATATAGGCATGATCTCTGCCATGATTACTCCAATTGAATGCATAGCACATTCGACCTATACTTCCAGCAAAAGTGCTGAGTTCCTGTCCAATTTGTAATGCGAAACCTGGTTGTGTTTAAAAAGTTATCATGACAGAATACAAAATATTTTATTATATTCGTAGGACAGCAATGCGGGTGAGGCGTCATGCAAAGGGCTAGTAACATCTCTCCCTTGAATCCTCATTTCCACCATCCTGTCCTGTCCTTTTACATGCATATTTTTAAATGCTTGTTTCGGGTTGGAGAAAGAGCGTCAAGTGATCCTAAATTCATGATTTTCTTGGCGCTTTAGTAACCATTTGCTTTGCTTTGTATGATACTATTTTTGTGAAGATTGTCCTTTCGAACTTCCTTAGGATTAGGATGACAAATTTATTGATGATATGCGAGATGTGATTCGGTGAATCGTGAATCTTATACCGAATTACAATATATTCTCATAAATAATACGTTGAGAAGTAATGATAAAAGTAGATTTGCATGGAAAAATATTGTGCATTAAAGGGCTAATTTGTGTACAAAAACACCAACATTGAGACGGGCAAATGAATATTTTTAACAAAAATGAGAAATTTCTTAATTACCTAAACTGTGATTTTTGTCAATCAGCTAAGCACAAAGTCCACATGAAACCTTGCGATGATTAAGAATATTTGAAAACATAATATCAATTTTTAACAAGGAACCGGTTATGCAAAAGTTAATGAATAACAAATGAACAGCAAGTTTTTATGCATACTGGGCATAGTGGGCATACCACGCAGCATCAGTGCAATATAAATCCAAGCACCGCTATATATGCAATAAAACCATGTAGCATAAAATGTAATGATGGAGTTCATGGAATCAGTACGAATAATGCGTGCATCATGCATGCCACAGGTGAGACGCATTTAGTTTTTTGACTCCTGAACGTGGACGTGACCATATGCACATGTCTGTCTCTTTTGGTTTTGTACTGGAGGTCACCTTTGTTGGAGTTGAAGCCACATTTTTCCTTTTGTTGTGCCCAAATAATGAAAAACTGTGAATTTCTGCCTTTCTGTACATCCGTGTCTGTATTACTGTGAATGACACCATAATTATGAATAGCAGAAATGGTGTTGAATTTTTAAAATTGATAAAGTCCGCTTAGAATCCAATGATAACACAACATTAAGAATTATTCGTATGATTCTTCTCATACCATCAATTTCTTGTTCAAAAATTGACGAAGAAATGCTGCAAAATTATCAGTCAGAAACAAACACAATTACCCTACTTTCAGCTTTTCATGCTACCGAAGAAAAAAATTTTAACCCAACTTCGTATATTATAAATCGTACATTAATATTAACAATCGGAGACATTAATTTCTGGCTGCCTAACTGAATGTATGTATGACATTTAGCAAGCTAACTTGTCTCGTACGTGTTTAAATTAGTTTGTTGTTTAATCATAATCGATATGCAAAGTCATGGAGCTTCGGTGCAATGCTCTAATTTGCAATTCCAGCGTTATAATATATAGGGGTTTCAAAGATTTAGTAGTTTTGGCAATTTACATGGGGGCAAAAAGTGACAGACAAGACCATATATCTTCACCTTCATAATCATATGTCAAGCACGTAGGCCTGCTGGAAAAAGACTAATCATTTTGTAAGTTGTTCGTCGTGTTAATACGCACGTATACACCTGAAGACCTGGTGTTTTCATACACTTTAAAGAAGTGGCTATCGAAGTCTTGTTACGATCCATACATAATTAAAACATGTGGAAAGGAGAACCTGACGATTACATAATGAGTAACAATAAGAGCCTATAGGATGCCCATGCCGTCGATGTTGATTTGCCAATGCAAATTGTGAATCACAATTTGTGAAAATACTCTGAGCTTTGCATGATGTCTACATTTGTTCATGAGAAAATCTTGAAAACAAGACCGTTTTTTTCATCAAATGGTGTGGCTGGGTACATTGTGCATTACAATTACACTACATAATAATATATCTGTCGGTTTCACTTTCAGGACTTCTTCCTAAAACCGTGTCCATGTAAGGAGCACCTTTAAATCTGTCACTGACATAATCCGAATTTTTATAATTTATCTCAATAAGAGCTAGACAGACCTAATTGACTGGTTTTTTTATTTCATTTTTTGTAGATTGTTGTGTATTTTTTGCTGCTAAAGAATAATGTACAGAAGCCAAGCATACATGTTAGTTGGGGTTTGGTAGACAAAGAATGAAGAAGCTGAAGCTGCTTCTGCCGCCTCTGTAAAATATAGTTCTTTCCACTAATCAATATCAAACCCTATAATTACACACAATGGGAACCTTTTCGGATCTAAATTCTTCACCTCCATTTGCAAAGAAATGTGCGGTGTCGGTTCAAAATGTGTGTAAATCGTACGGTGGCCCTGAACCGGTACTTCGGAATATATCCATGAATGTGGAAGAAGGGATTGTGTAAGATATTTATATATTTTTTAATAAAAAATGTACGAACAAATTCAAACGAATTTATCCTATATAAAAAATATCATAAATGGACATCATCGTGTAGCTACGGACTGCTAGGTTCGAGTGGGTGCGGGAAAACGACCCTCTTGTCTTGCCTTGTGGGGTTGAAAAAATGGGATTCAGGGGATATTTTTGTAATGGGAAATAAAGTGGAAACCGAAAACGATATAAATGCTCGTAATATTGGTTACATGCCGCAGGTATGTTTTCCATAGTACATATACCATAGATTTTCCAAAAACCATTAAACAATAGTTTGAACAATGACGATTAATTTTGGATATATTCCCACGGTAGGATGTCGCCTTATATGAGCAGCTAACTGTTACTGAGATGTTGACATATTACGCCAAGCTCTATC
>JAHZMV010001975.1:0-18013 GCA_027743765.1 Coecobrya sp. COE2
ATACTCTAAGTTTAATCGGTTTGTTCCACCATCTGTAACGATGACGACTTGCATATATACAGGATGGCAATATGCGTACTTACCTACCACCCATTTGGTATTTTACAGGGTCGAGGTAGGCTCCAAAACACCGTCAGTAAAAGAGTAATGTGAATAAGCAAGCTTAACAAATTTGTGCAGTTGGGAGAGCTTAAAAAGATGACCAGATATGTATTCATACCGTAAACGATTAAACATCAAACTTCACACTTCAGAAACTACAACTACATCAATCGTAATTCGTAAAAAATATTGGAAGCATAAAGAACGTAGCAATTATTATAAAATGTGCAATTCGTAATGAAATGAAGAGGTCATGCGGGTCGAGATGAACTTGTTATTTAACTTCATTTATGCAGAGATATGATTTGATATAGTAGCTGGAGTTCATTTCATTCTCTCTGAAACCGTTCTTCATACATAAATTGTTTTGTTAATTGTGGTTTTAGTTATACTCATTGTTAGTCAGAATATTACCGCGAATATAATAAGTTGATTTAACCGCGAATATTCTATTTTCAAAACAGTTAAAAGTTACCTAATTATAATTTGTACACCTGTCCAGTATCCATATATGGAAGCACCAAGACCAAATTATGTCATGTGTAGGGGTCATAGGGTTGACGGTGGCTTCATTGATCACAAAAGGTTGGCGAAAGAATTTTCGCAATACGTCAGTAACCGGAATCCTGCTATTGTTTTTCTACACAAGCTACGGATTAGCTTCCGGACATCTCATTCATTAATTGCACTGCGACTGTAACAAATACACGCTTGACTTGCTTCTTTTTAAGCACAAAGTCTTTTACATCTTTGCAGATAAAAAACGTCTGTAACTTCCCAAAATTCGCGATTAGGCATGTTTACTTCTGTCTGATCCCATTACATAAAAATGTAATACATATTTTTAAGTATCTAATACTCTAATGAAGAATTTCTCTACTTTAATGTACCGCGTTTGTCTGTCTGTGCTCTACCAATAATTCTTACTGTATGCAATAAGCACGAGTATGTTTGTGATTTTAGATTTTCAGCGGCCTATTTCTAATTGCTTTCAATTTGAATAAAAAATTATTGTGCTTTTTAGCAGACAAAATATGTAACAAGTACACATTTCATATTATGTATGTGCTCAAATGGTTGAACAAATTAAACAAGAATTTAACAGTTAAACATGTGTAATGAAGGTGTAAATTCAACGATAACTATCGCATCTCGGTTGATTATAATGGAGGAAGGTGTGCTTGTGGTTTTAAATATGCTACTCTGAGGTTTATATCGCACGTCTGTAACTAGTTACTACTGACTAATTTTCATAGTTTAGCGCAAACTCGACCAACAATCGCATTAGTTCACCATCAATGAAAAACCAATCGATATGCACTAAAAATGCTTTCTGTATTGAGCAATTCCAAAACGATGCGTTAGAATTAGAGGTTTATGTATTAAAACTTTATGGTTTAACGCACTAAAAACTACAATTAATTGACGGAATATTGTGCGAAGACAAACATTGTAATTAATTAAATTGGTTCACTAACAATGAATTGTCAAGCATAAATCTGTGTCCGTGTAAAGAGAAAAAAATATTTACTGCATGCATATACTTCTCATCATTTGAACTCATTCGCATTATTTTGTTTTAATATACTTAAAAATTGATTACAATACTATAACTTATTTAGAAGCAAATGGTGACACTTTCTATACACAAAACATAACCTTTCGTTCCAGATTAGACGAGGAACTATATGATTTCATTGAAATTTTCAGTCATAATCATGAGATTTGAATTTTCAGTGAATGCGTTATGTAAGCTAATCTTTGCCATCTATTAGGGAAAACGAAGACCACTTGGGTATTTGTAAAATAAGCCATTGCTTCAAGAAAGCCTTAGACAACTTAGATACTTTGCCTGCAATGTTGAATGTATGAAAATTAAAGAGTTAAATATAATACATCAACATTTGAGATTAACATTTTCGTATTTTGATCCCAAGTTGATAATAATGGGGAACATTATACATTAAATGCCATTATTGCAAGTAAACAGTTATTATTGTTTTCGGATCGATGACATTGAGCACTTGAATGTTTCGCTTCAAGTGTTGTTACGATTTCACAATAATTAAGTGCAGTGATAGTTTCATTTCACCGATTTCAATTCCATATTATTACGTGTTGATGGCTAATAAATATATTTTATAAAATTATTTAATATCCTGCACTACTGTGTTGGTGATATAATTCAGAAAGGCAACATTGAAAATTATATTAAACAAATTGTTGGGGCAATAATTATTTTATTGTTAAATCTCATACGAGCCTCAAATAATGTGATGAAAAGTATATGCCTACTAAAGATACGCTGCATTTCACACAAAATATTGAGGATGAGTGCATCAAGTAATTATAATGGTTATAAGGATTAACCTCAAGAGGTTTTGAAAATAACATATTTTTTCAAGATTTTGAAAGTTTTCGAAACAAAAAAGGAACATATAGGTAAGCTATGAAAGTTCCTGTAGCAAAGCAAATCTACTTCGNATGTGATGAAAAGTATACACCTACTAAAGATACGCTGCATTTCACACAAAATATTGAGGATGAGTGCATCAAGTAATTATAATGGTTATAAGGATTAACCTCAAGAGGTTTTGAAAATAACATATTTTTTCAAGATTTTGAAAGTTTTCGAAACAAAAAAGGAACATATAGGTAAGCTATGAAAGTTCCTGTAGCAAAGCAAATCTACTTCGTTGCGGCAGAGTCTGATTTAACAATTTACTAACCTTACTTTTACGATGTAAACACGCCAAATTCACAAACAGTTTGAATTCAATTAAATAGATACCTAAACACACGACAGGAATTAAACGCCTTCAACGTAACCGACTTTCCTCTCAGATTTGTATTGTTAAATCACACTTCTTGATATGATTGCTACATAACATAATTTGCAGATGTATGGGAAAGGTTTGGTTTTAACCCATTATAAATAAAATCCTTGAAGATACTAAGTTTAGATACATACGTTTAATAGGTGTGATATTTATTTGGATTGTGCGGAATGATTGACAGAATATTATATTCATGTTCGTGATTCAAATAATTTTCATAAATATACTAGACCTTGAAGATACTAAATAAGTTTAGATACATACGTTTAATAGGTGTGATATTTATTTGGATTGTGCGGAATGATTGACAGAATATTATATTCATGTTCGTGATTCAAATAATTTTCATAAATATACTAGGTGACAGATATCTAAATGAATTCACCTAGATTCTGTTGAAATTGTGCTATTTTGGTGATTCTTTTCCTCACGGTTACAGGTGGTCAATAAGCTGGCAAGCTGAACCTGTCATTACATCA
This sequence comes from Coecobrya sp. COE2, assembly GCA_027743765.1. NCBI lineage: Eukaryota > Metazoa > Arthropoda > Collembola > Entomobryomorpha > Entomobryidae > Coecobrya > Coecobrya sp. COE2. Next base: position 3,419 of record JAHZMV010001975.1, read on the forward strand.
GCAATTTAAAGGGACGGTTGAGATTATAACATGCATAAATTTGACATGATTTTTGAAAAAGACTGGCATATTATAATTACAATTACATAATCAATTACTATTCTTCCTATTCAGTACGTTTGCAGAAATTTCGCAAAAAGTCTACTTGTAAATATGTCAAGCAATAATTCATAACGCATCGAGTTTATTCTTGCGGTGGGTTACAGTTTACACTTACGCACTTACGCATAATGTCCATTTTTTGTTTCTGGTTTCATTTTCAACAGTAGTAGTAGTAATATTCTACTAGCTTTTGGCAATAATTGGGCTGTGCATACAGGTCATACTTCATCAGCTTCACAAAGAGAACTGGTTCTTATTGCCCCTAGTATTTCACAACAAACCAAGAGAGATCGTTGTCAAACTCATAATCATTCGCAATTAATTTTTGTCTACTTCTTATGTGGACATGTGTAAATTTTTATGACCAAGAGCCTAAGCGATTCTCATGGAATACTAAGTCAAAATTTAAAGCTGATAGGCTATTAAGCAAGTGAGGATGACAATGGATAACAATTAATGCATAATATAGACATCAGAGGAGAACACTTTTTTTTAAATGCAACACTTCTAACTTCATATTTAATTTGATGGGACATAATGATACTTATTTTTACTCATTGTTCTTTATAATCATAAGTCATGTTCCTTATCTACTTTAGTAGAAATAATATAGGTGTATATATGGCTTTCGTCAATTAAATGGAAAGATTAAATTCCGCTTCTAGACAAAGCTAATTGGAAGAAGAAGTGGGAGGTAATCACTAATAACAAACTAGTTTTCTTTAAATACTGGTGTCTTATTGACCATATATACCTATATTATGCATCTACCCTCAAAGTATGTCAAAGGCAAAATGGTACGATCTACGGGCCCTTCCTTCACTGAATATGTTGGTAGGATGTTCTAAATATTTATTTTCGAATTTCTATTTGAATTCAAAATTCAAAACCTGTTCACTTGCACAATTATTATATAACACACGCAACACAGGTTAATTATTGCACTAGACGGGAAAATGTACTAATCAAAGTCAACGCATTTATGATTTCAGAAAATTGATACACGATACATGCTATTGAATGCATGTCATGTTCAAACATTTTACTATTTTCTAGTCTGACACAAAATTCGAATAGCGGAAGACATGTTGAATAAATATTAAGAGGAGGGGTTATAATATTAACATTCATATTATACATTTATAGGATTTTGGCAATTTCGAGCAAAGACGATGAAAGATGTACCGATCCCAATCTAGCAGTTAGACATTAATTTTCATGTATTGTAAACGAGACTAATTCAAAAATGTAACATGCCTCCAGACAAATTACACACCGCAATTATTGCAAAGGAAGTTATTCTAGTAAAACTACCACGTGTAAGATTCTATAATAATAATTCCCATTAAATGCCAAGATAATTGTGTATCATACTACAACAATAGGGAACATATAATTTAAGTACAAATTAAAAGTATTGTATATACTATTTAAACGGCAATTGAAAAATCGTGCCAAATTCACCCGTTACAGGAATTCAGTTTTTGTCACATAAAAGTGGACAATTTAACAAAAAAAAGGGAAAAAATAGCACAGGAAATGCGTAACGATAAAAATTAAAACTAATTATAATTAATAGAATTACAAACATAATACATATATAAATTGTACAAAATCAGAAATAAAACATGGGGAAGTAAAGGATTCCCCAATGATAAGCTTATGAGTTCTCCTTGCTCGAATTACTATCATTATCTACTTCGTACATTACATTACTTAATCATTAGCGATGGGTACCTGCTCATAACAAGAATGCAGCTTCTTGAATCAACAAAAAACGAATCACTTGCCTTTTGCGTGTCTTACTACTACCAGTTAAAATAATACTCTACTAATTTTTAATCTCATCGACTAAAAAAATTGCTAGGTAGGTATATACTCATTTCTAGAAAAAGATCACTCACATAATCACGTCGCTAGAATGTGTGATATTTTCCTGCTTCCTCTCACCTCAATTCCTCTCACCCATCACCACCAACACCACCTTCCTCCGTGCTTATATGATCTCTAGTCTTTATTGATTAGCTAGTTGGCCTATGAAATGATAATAATCTAAACTAGAAGAAAACTAGGAAAGGAATAAGAGCTCTAGCAATTCAATGCTCCTAATAGTTACAGAGGCATCACTAACCAACCTGAGCTTTAGGACGACATGTCCAATTGAACCGTATTGTTTGATCATGCATGCATTCTTTGGCTGATGATCTTCTAATGTGCATTACATAATAATTGGATCTAGCCGAATTCTAAACTGACCTATGAATTTTTAATGTGGAAGTTGTTGTGTGTGTGCACATTACCATCATTAAAGCACGTGCTACATTCCTGCAGCACTATTGTAGGAAGAACTAGTGCCATTTCTCACAAAAAAGATGACATAATATACAACAATACGCATTTAAAGAACATGTAGTCGATTACAGACATTAAATTTTATAAATACTACGTGATAACATGTAAACTAACAATAAGGTAGGTGGCTAGTTGCCATTTTACTATATTCCATCTTTATGAATGAAAAAAAAATTAAGCAAGTCAAGTTAGGTGAAGCTCACTTCTATGATACAAAGATGATGATGGATGCATCAATGGACTGCTAGAAGATAAGCAAAAATTATTAGATGTGTGTGCATTTTATTACGGAATTGCACTAGATGAAGAAAATGATAACTAGTTTTTCTTTAGTTTTTCATACAGTAGTAGTTGTGGTGCTCGCTAATCACAATGGAATCTGAATGCATTCATCCATCCTATTATAGACGAAGAACAAATTGTTTTTTCTTCTTAACCTATTTATATTATTTGAGATGCACTACAACACGTTCGTGCCTTTTATTATTATCCCTTTTCGGAACTACCAAAAATTTTAAATAAGCAAAAATACAACATATATCATGTTTTTATATAAACATATATATAGCCGCTTATGATTGCATAACATTGCCTGATGGAGTGTTTTACTTCCACATTTTTGGTACTAGCAATAGACGATATATGCCATGTCTTCCTGTGTTTGTGCTACTTTTTGTTTCAATCTTTAGGGAATTAAATTAAGAAAGCATTTCCTTTGATGCTACAATATAATCCGTGTTAACAAGTTGTAATATATGTGCTCGGTATTTCTATTGAAAATGAAATGATTCAGTTAATGGAGTACATATAACAAATGAATAATTTGATATGTATTGTATCGCAAGAGTATCGTATAGATTATTTAATATTTTTACATTTTTTGGTGATTTAAGGTAAGCATTCACTCAGATTGAATATATGTCTAAATAGGTACCTTTGCTGCTTTGATGAAATGAAAAATCATTTTCATTAAAAGCACGTACATACAAATATGAGAACACATGCTCATATTGTTCATTAGTAGGTACTGCGCAAGATTAACAATGCAAAGACAGATCTATTTTAATTCTACTATCACAGGGAAATATCACTCCTTTATTGCTAATGTGCCTTATGGGTCGTCACTGTTGAGATTAAATGATTTGTGCTTAAGCTTCTTTTTACTCAGTTATTGTGACCACTTTTTGGCTCTCAATAAATATCGATGCAAGGCGTGTGTTCAGAGCACAGACACTTGAGATCTTGACCAGTGAACAACTCAGCGCAGTCCACTTAGTTATTCCACAGCTCAAAAAATAAAAATTCAAAATTTTTTCGTGAAAACCAAAAGTGCAAAATTATCGGAATAAATTCATATTAAAGTTCATCCTTTGTGAATCAACGAAAATATAAATCAATTTGCCATCATGCAAACCAAAGTGATCGTTCTCGGAGCCGTTGTGGCCCTTCTTGCCGTTATCATTGTCCCTACTGAAGGATATGCGCCTGTTGTGAGTGTGATTCTTCCTATTGAATATGCATTGCTTAAGATCAAAGCTGCTGCCATTGCTGGTCTCCTTTACTTGACTGGTGGACACGCTGGACTTCACTTTGACCTCGGAGCTGGACCAGGTTAGCAGTCATGAAAAGTCGGTTTAGTGAAAAAGTTAAAAGTTAACAAGTTTTACATGATTACAAATTCTTGCTTTTGTAGGATACGGATACCACCACAGAAGGCGTCGTGATACCGGAGCTGTCATTGAAAAGGCTGATGAAATCATGGTTGAGGAAGAAGTTGTTGAAGTGAAGGACACTTCTGCTGATGATATCCTTTCCTACGATCAGTTGGGCTGTGGAATGCGTCTTGTCTGCGAACTCGCTGCCGTCCCCAACGCTGAACTTCAAGATGATGAGCGTCTTCTTCTCGTTCTTTTCGGACAGGGATCCAAGAAAGAAAAGAAGGCCGGAAAGTACTCATACTCTTACGCTGAAGCTCTCGGACGTCAAGGAAATGCTGATGCTTGCCTTAGAACCTACCCAAGTTGCCCCTACCCATCCAGCCAAATCATGGGAGCTATCCGTGGAGCCAAGGAATCAGTGTAAATCTGTTATTGAGTTGGTTTAGAGTTTAACCAAATTATTAGGTATTTCCAATTTTAGATAAGTTCATTAGGTTATATAAAAAGTACACAACAAACAGCGAGCTTGGTAATCATATACATTTGTTAATATATTGTTCTGTTATCCAGTTCATCGTATCAATATCAATCCCCAAGTATCATTGATAGATGTTTCATAATTATTTTTCGTGATAACAAATATGGGGTTTAGGACAAGAGCAAAGCGTATTATTCATGATTACTAAGGTAAAACTTGCTGAAATGCTAGTCTGATTTTTTGTTCTATGATGGCCATTTTACTTCAAAAGAAAAATCATTTTTTCTAATATGTCTATAGGTTGAAAATATTAAGTACAAGGTAAAAGGGTTTCCATATAATGTGTATACTGCATATATGATGATATGTATTATTTGTTTGTATGTATGAGCGGGTCAGGTCAATCAACACAGATTTAACTTTTTAGCTACTTACTACGAATGAGGGCAAGCGGGTAGGGTTCTAAATATCAAGCACACTATAGTACTTGATGCGTTATGGTAATCAATCTTCTAACTACAAAATATTGTAAAGGTAGCTCCATTCCAAAGACAGGAAAATATAAGGGAATGGTTGCTTTTGTTCATTATAATAATCTAGAAAATCGTCGTCTGGGTTCAGTGCAATATGTTTGTATGAGAAAATTAATGCTAATGTTTTGAATGATTGTTAAAATATGTATAAAAAATAAAAAAGGGAAACGTCTTAAAGTACAACAAAATTGCTAAAAACTAATTTATTTTACAAATGCATCCATCGTTCAAATACATGCCATTTCATGCTAAAATATATGAATGTATGAATTGAAGTAATGTTTACGCTAGTTTTTCCATCAAATGAACTCGGTGTCTACTAGTTTTATTCCAGGACAGCGAACTTCATGATATGTATATTATATATATGTATTGCATATTATGAATTAATTTTCAGGTTAAACATCAAAATTCTATCATATTCCGCATTACATAACAATGAATGCATGGAGTTAAATAAGCGTGCGTGAAAAAAGAGACAAAGATTAAAATTCATTTTGCAGTTTTTAAGCGCATAAGGATATTTTACCATAAGAATCAGTTCCACAAATTATGATGTTCCTGTGTGCTGTTTGGCCCATTCTGTAAGTAATCTACTTTTTCTTTGCATACATAATTCTAACAATAAGTTTGTATGCTCATACGTACTCATGCTAATTTTAACTACGTCCATCCGTGATTACATTATGATTGTCTTGTGTAGGTATATATTTTAGGGAAATTTTACATATCACGACCGTGACCAAAAGATTTTCCTCAATTTTATATTATTGCCTATCCAGGTAACAATCTTTAGGGGATGCTGTTCTGTCTAGTGCACGCTTTTCTTATTTATCTCTCATCCATTATTTCTTCCTACACCAAACTTTTTATGGGCAACTTGTAAAGTAGTTCTTTACCACACTGTTCTGTAATACATTATGGAGATCAGCGTTCTCCATGCATGCTCACTATATGCCATGCCTGCCCTTTTAACGTTTGGACGTTCCTGTCTTCAATAAATGTAACAAAATTTGATGAAAAACAATTTGACTGCATGTTCTACGGACTTGGTGATAGAGATGTGAAAAAGAATAAATTGTGAATGGATCATTTTTGCATATTGTTTCATTAGTGTAAATTGTAATGTGACGGACAGAAAACTAGATCCAAGTGGGGGCATAAAAGAGTATGTAAGATTTACTTTTAAAATCCCCTGTTTTCTATGAACCTGGCTTGAGCATAGTGGGCTATTGCATTGTAGAGATGGAACAATGCGTGAACATGAGTATTATCATTGCAATGTAAGTCAACATGTGCAAGTGTCCATCCTCTTCTTGTCATATTGCATATATACACACTACATATTTGCTTATATATATCTACACATTGCATTACTTACTTTAGTGCAACTTTTGAAGCTAACCTGCTTTTGGCGAAATTAAATTGTAAAAAACCATGCATGCATATTTGCATGTGTTAAAACTTTTTCCCAATGTATTTGATATTGATACTTTCATTGTGTTGAACATTGGCAAGTCTAGGCAGAGGAGTGCGAATGGACCGACATGGGAATTGTTTCAAGTATTTTCTTGAAATTTAAAGTAACACAACAACAGCATCATTGAAACATGAGAGAAGCTTGCACTATTATATAGTATCAGTGCTTCTTTAGGTAGACAAGTCACACCGTGTGTACAACAGGCGTTTTTTGAATACAAAGCGTATTATCAAAGTGGATGTGCATGTGGCATGTTAAAATGTAAAAGGCTTCAACTTTTCTGTAATAATGTGCAAGCAATGTAATAATAATAAAAAGTAATCATCTTCATCGTCATTCTCCTTTATTGCTGTAAGTGTAAAATCTGAAATGTATATATAATATACACATACACACTTGTCGCAGTTTTGTCTTTTAAGCTGTATTTGCCAAGTTGGTAGGAGTACATGCAAAACTTGCAATTTAAATGGTTTAAATGAAGCACATCAAAATAAATATAATATCACATCATCACAACAATAACATTGCGACTCTTCTTGCGTTATTTTACATGTGAGTGATGAGGATGATACACATTATAGTAAAGCTTAATTAGAAACAGGGTAGGTTAAGCTGACCTCATCGTGCAAAAATAAAAAAGCGAGAGTTTTTTAATACCTTTATTATTATTTGTCTCATGTGATGATTTGAGACAATTATTACAGAGATAGGTATCAATGTATAGTTTTACTAAAATGTGTATGCACCCATGAAACTATACCCAAGAATAAACTCATCATCTCATCAAATTACATTGCACCACCAACTTACATAATAATAATTTGAAATGTAGATAATGTAATGTTTCTATAACGTGTCTAGGTAGATGGTCCGCATTGATTAATTTAAATTAAGTTGTGCCTTTTACTTTTTTTATCTTTGCGTTGAATTGCTGTTTCTCGTGATTAATACTCGCCACGGGCTCAATACAATGTAGAGCAGAATATTATATTATACTGAATGAACAATGGTGTAAAATGTAGATGGCACATGAGATGTTGAGTGAAGGTAGTTTTTTTATTTAATTTGTAATTAACACTACAATCAGTAAATGTACGACGAGAAATGGCATGCATAGTTAGTACTTGGAGAAGTTTTAGGGTCCTACTTGCTGACATTGCAAATGCTTAGGTGGAAGTGGAAATGATGGCATAATAACAGTGCTAATATCATGTTCCTATTAAATTGTATACATTTAATAGCTACGCACATGGGATTTAAAACTGTTCTTTTATAAATTATTTTTTGTAGAAACTAGCTGTGGAAGGATGAAGGAAGGTCGACAACAATCCAGGTATTTATACAATTAAAAGCGCTGAGCTAATTTATCTGTGAGAAATTTTTATAAACTCATAAGAGCTAATATAGTTTTGTCTTTTACTTTTAAGGCGTTAACGATCGCACGCAGTATTCCACGTGCAATGCAATACTGACTATTGTAAGTCGTCAAAAATTATTGGAAGACGGATTCAGTGGAAGACCTTTGCCAACTTTATAAATTGAAAAAGTGACTGTGATATGTGTAGCGAAAGTAGAGCTAGATTATTACAACTTTAGAAATTATGAACTATTTTTTTATAATTTATTGATGGGAAGTTGGCTTGTCCTAGCCTGGAAAAACAGATTGTCTTTCATCACCATTCATTAAGGTAAGTGTAAACTAGGATTTAGTTGAAAACAAAGTTATTATTTGTTTGACTAATATTTGGACATAAATTATGAACTTGGACATGATGCTGTGATTGGAAGCAACGTTATAATCAGCGTACTTTCTCGTTTATACACATTAAATTATGTTTGCCGAATGCATATTTTCATTTTATTTCAAAATTCAGAATTAGAACTTCTAATTTAGAAGTCAATTTAGCTCTTAACGTGAGGTGAAAAGTCTGTAAAACATTAGTATTGGTACGCTTTAAGAATGACATGTTAATCAGTCGTAGACAATTGTCATTGTAAGTAAATGGGTATTTCTATTCTAGATAATATTCTACATTCTACACAGTAAGTCAACATAATATTTTTTGTAATTCTTTTCAATCTGAATTTGTTTCATTTCACTGAATGTTTGAGTTACACTGTTGCATCTGTATATTATCTGTAAGTATTATGATCTGAGAAAGAATTTGCATTATCGACAATATATATATCGTTAATGAACTCACGAAAAGAATAGATTATGAACTCTCAATGAGAATATTTTGTTCTCTGGTTTCCAAAATTACTGTGTATCATTATCACTTGTCAAAATGTAGTTACCTATATACATTGGAAGGAGTTTGTATTTTTTTTACATTACATCCTACATCCATGTAGTTTTCGTGTCAATTTCTAGACGACTTCTTTCAACATACTTTATTCCAAGCAATTTTTCTCTTGGTGAAGATTTGACATAAATATTATTCCAAGCATTTGTTGAATTTTGAATGCTTACTTATAATAGTGGGTTTAAACTAAATTAAATTTAGGTTATTTGACATTTCGAACATTGTCTGGAGATTATATGTGTACTATGTTAATTGCCATTAGCATTGAAATGAAGATTACTTCATACAGCGCAAGCCAGAAATATTTAAATGACCTAAGGCACGTCTCATGCTAATCTGTAGAAGCGCTCATCAAGATTGAATGTATTGTAGTATTTCTACAAAAAATCGACACGACTGACACCGCATGAAATGACTGGTATTCTAAGTCGAACATTTTACTGAGTAAATTAATATGCTATCTACTCAATATGTACTGAACGTATTTATGATATAGATTACATGTATGTACTGTGTAGGTAGATACATTTTGCAAATCTTGCTTAAGTCAGTAGTTTGCTCTTCGTCGGTGTTAAAAATTCCCAGCATCGCAAACCACCATGAATGAGTACCGAAAATGCTATCAAATAGTACTTAAGATAATTTGTCATTTTATGGGATTATCATTATCATCCAGCATATTCGTATTTGTAAATTATTATATAGTTGCGACTGGGACGGTTTTTGGTTTTCAAAAGCTTTTGCTTCTTGTACACATGTATGCTTCACTCCATATTTTATGGGTTATGGGTAGCCATATTAAATCATAAATGAAACCTTCGATTTAAATTTCCCAGTACACAGGAACCGTCTACATTACATCAAAGCACATTTTACGTTAACAGAGCAAGCAACCTTTATCATTCGTCTAGTCAACAATCATTATCTTTCATCATTTATACAAATGTATTGCTCCCTAATATGTGTATATCTAGTCAATAGCTAGTGGATGATTCTTCAATTGGATTCTAACCGCGTTATGATCTCACCTCACTGTATAGTTTACAGTTAATGGCTTTCCGAATTCCAGCTTTTGGCTGATCTTCCAACACCAATGCTAATCGCTTTGGTTAGTAGAAGTACATATATCAACCTTTTACACAGATAATATTCTACACCCACGTAAAGTTGTATTTACTGCCATTTTTATCGCATTTCTCCCAGTCAGTCGTATGCAAGCATATTATATGTATATTTTTATCCATTCAACAAAACATAAGTAATCAGTTCAAACCAATTGTTGATTTGGCAAGATTACATGCACTTGCTTATTTAAGCTTTTATGTACTCATTTATTTCACAGAGTTTCGTTGCATTGGATTTCAGCTTGTGCGTACACGTCCACACATCCATTACTTTATTTTTTATTTTATGAAGATTTTATTTTCACAATTAGGAAAAGTGCAGTCAACAACTTTGAAGCAAACGCTGAGCTGTGCAACAGCGGTGATAATTCCCTATCCATAAAAATCCATTCCTCTTCATGTGAGCCTATGTATTTGTGACATGTGTGTATCTAACAAAACTGGCAAGCATGACGATGATGATGGTGGTCGTATGGGTGATGTGATGATGATGGCTGTTTCGGTTACTGTTTCATCCTATTGTATACTCTATTGTACACAGATATTTAGTCGTTTCATGCAAGGCGACGAGTCGACAAGTAAAAGTGTGAATAACACGATATTTCAGAGCAACTTAACTGAGCATTCCATTTTAGATTCCATGCATGCAACATTTCCACTACACATTTGGGCAGAGTTTGTGTTAATTGTGAATCACAGCCAAAAGAATACATGCTGCTGGTTGATACATACATCTTACTGGCTTTAACCAGGCAAGTTAATTTTTATTGCAGTAGTGCAGTGCTCGTTTGATTGGTAAAAAGTGAGACAAAAAAATTGTTTTTTTGTGTGAATTTTTGTGACATTTACTTTTGATTACGTTCTCTTATCTACATCGTATCACTATTTTACTTTCTACTTGAATACATTTTCCTCCAAGAAAGCGTTATATGTTTTTCATAGTATTCTAGTAGACTGTCTGACTTTGTCTGCTTAATGTCAGTGCGGTAGCTTCAGTAATGAGCAAAACGGAAAAATAAGTATGATATCTAGCCGCAATACAGTTTGAAAATAAGTTTTGAGTGTTATAAGTTTGTACCTACACAAGTAAGTATTTACATTTTGCCAAAGGGGAAACAAGTGTAGGGGAAACTCTTTATATGAGTAACTCAATAATATTATTAGTATCATTTAGTTCTGCATAATAATATAATATAGCCTTATCGTTCATATCTATAGACTAGACAAAAGTGTCAATGTCAATGAGTATAAGTTGTTACGATGTAGCAGCAGGAAAAATATTCAATAATATCTCTGATGGCCTTCCTAAATATAGTATGTAGGTATAGTAGGTAAGTAGATATTCTCTGATGTATGCATCGTTTAAACCATTCTAAAGAATTCTACTTAAGTGTTCATAGTATGAACTTCGTACATATCAAATTCCCTCTACACTTAAAAATTATACAGTCAACATTATTTTCCTTAAATTAAAGCTTTGGCAAAAGATAAAATACACCAGATTGAAAACGTTAAAAACACAAACGGTAAATAATTCATTATTTGTAAGCGTATTGTATCTTTGCATCCTATCCTCCATATCCACTCCAATACCAATCAAATCAGAACCTGTGACATATCGAAAATCTTATTCAATGGTTAAGTATAAAAATGAACATTCTTTAGCCTAACTAATATTATAAGGATTCCATGTGTCCATAAAACATTAGTTGTTAGTACAGAGATGCTACTACTAGTGCTATGCATATTTGTCAAAATGTCAAGTAAACTGCAGTGCGGTCTTTACAGTACAAGTGTCCACTTACTTCGCTGTGCACACACACAGGCCACTAGGAAAGCAAGTCTTCAATAATATTTTCATGTGGTCTGTGGTGTCAAGTTTGTGTCTGTGCAAGTTTCAGAAACTTTTTTTCTGCAAAGCAACAAACTTATTGAAAGGTTGAAACACTTAAGGAGAGCTTGCGCAACTTAATCTGATTCGTCAACAATAATATTTTTTCTAACTTGTTTGTGAAACTTAACAGCTGCATCGCATCTGCTAACCTTGTTTTGGCAAGTCGAAAAGCTCCGTAAAACATATTATGTAGGTATCACTCAACCAAATCATATAGTTCTTGAGGCTTCTGTCGGAGAAAAGCTTTCTTTGTTCCATACTTGCTCATTCATGATATATTATGTATCATTGTACTTTTGTATAACTCATTTCATTATCATTTACTTTTAATTGTCACAGCACGATGTCGACAATCAATGCAGTCATATGATGAGGGAAGATTTTGCGATAGCTTTAAAGATTTTCAGCTGCGCCTCGATAAAAATATCAGAGTTAGTCAGTACAGCTTGTGGGATGATGTTATTCCTTTAAAATGACGTAATGTACCATGTAATTAGCATTGCTTATGTTTTATGTTTGCATGGTAGTGGTGTATGGAGTAGTAGTATATTATGTCGTGGTGAAGTAAGAAAAAGTAAGGTACCAACATGCAAAGCTTGAAACTTGTCTTGTGTGAATAAATGAGTTAGTACGCTTGTACTTGGCTTCATAATGGAGATTTAATAATAAACTGCACTCAATAAACTTGCTCACTGGCTCGCCTTCATAGCATATCTGTATGACTGGATGAATCATCTTTTACTCCAAAAGCTCTCAAGGCAGATCTTCTTTTGCCGTTATTGGTGCTACATAAAAGCATCATCATCAAAACTCACACACCGAGGCAATCTGCAACATTTTCTTGTTATTAAACTCTTTTCATGCCAACTTCTTTCAAAGTTAAAAACAAGGTAAACTAAAAATTAAGGAAAAAGTCATACATACTACGTACGTAGGTAAAAACTACTTAGGTATATGCAATTCCTAGAGTTACATACAACGGAAATTATATCATATCAAAACTCATCGTCATCATGTTGAATGTTGATGCATCATCTTTCTAGGCAAACATCCTGTTCCCGTTGTAAATACTGGGAAATTCCATTAGAATATGTCTAATTAGTTGAAGTGCAAGAGTGTTTTTTTAGAATCCATAATGGACTGTGAAGTAATAGACTGGAAAGAGTGGACAGTAGTCTGAAACCTGTAATGTCCAACATCCCGTCATGTTTCGCAAGGGAGTTTTCAGGTTAAAGGGAAAGCAAAAGTTAAAATGTGATGTGCTTGTTGCATTTTTTCTGATTCAGATGCAGACGTATGTAGTTAAAAATATCAAACAGAATTCAAGTAGCTTATTCAGCTTATTTTAATGGTCAAGGCCAGTTGCAGTTGGTGAAATTACGCAGCTGCCACATATAAAGCGTCATGCCAAAATAAGTGGCAAGAGCAAGTGGCAGTCGTTTTCATTATGAACTTATGAAAAAAAACTGAAGCATAAGTTGGTACTTTACTTTCTGCTGTGACATCAGAGACCAGGAAACCTACTTAAATAAATCTTCCACTCAACTTGGTCACTTTAGAAAGAAATCAGGACGAGCTGTTCATTTAAGTAGTATGCACCAAAACACTAGATAATATAGTACGCTGTTTTGCCAAACTGGATGGAACTGACCTTTGCTTTGGTTAAAAAGGCTAAATCCAGTTGACCCTTTCTTGTATGAAATTCTAACGATATCATTACAAATGGTTAAATACATACATGATATTCTTGCCTCGTAGCAAACACCCATATCAGTCTGCTAAAATCTGTCGATCTGTTCTAATATCAATCTCGAGGATTTGTAATTTAAATAATAATATTTTACAAATATCTTCATATTTCAAATGGGTGGGTGTTCCAATGAAACAGTTCCATGTATAAATATCCGTCGTCTGCCATTGTACACTACTTGACATGTTTTCGCTGAGACTTTTCGAACATAAAATTAGCTATTTTTATTTTTGGTGTTTCTAGTTAAATGTCATGTGAGTATAATCACGATTTTCTTGTTTACTGCTTTTTTGTAGGTGGAGCTCGGTATCAAATGGAGTTGCAGGAAGAATGGAGCGCATGCATGGTGCAAATTTAAAATACCACAGCGTCATTCCGTCCACATAAATGACACACCATGTTTCTTTTCTGCCTTATGTAAAACTATGTCATGGTCATCTGAGGAACAAGTGTGAACAACTAACAGCTTCCGAACATTATATACTTATTATTTATATATGTGCATGCTGTGCCCCTTTTCTGTCATTACGAAAAAAAGTTTTTCACGTAAGTATCATGTAGCAGTGTCAATTTTCATAAATTCGGATGGTCAAAGCAGTTTGCTTGACGTTTTGCGTGACTCTGACACAAGCAAGCTTGATTGGAGTGAAGTGCAGTTGTTGTGCCATGTGAATCAATAACTAAAACAGTCAGGAAAAAATATACCAAAACCACTCGTGCACAAAGCAACTCATCGGATTGCAGAAATAGAAAAAAAATACGACATTAAATGGTTATTTATGGATGTTCGTCGTTGATCTACATTGCATGTCTGTGTAATCCGTGGTGATATTACTTATGTGCAACATTTTTGGACATCATCTTTGTCAACAACATCAGTAACGTTATAACCAACTGCGATCTTGAGAAAGCATCTAC
>JAHZMV010001976.1:0-10134 GCA_027743765.1 Coecobrya sp. COE2
CCATACCATCTCACTCATCCATGTACGTTATCTATCTCTTCTCCAGAAAACCGTATGCAGATCCATTTTAAGCAACCAAGTCACGTAAATCGACACTCTCTCGTACTTCACCCGATCCACTCAAAAAGCTCCCCACATCCAACAGAAGCGAATTAAAAACCGTATCAATAATCGCATATGTTTTTAAAATCCACCACACCGGCCGGCGTACTCATCGCATCATCGTATAACCCATCCGCATACATTTTATTCAAAACAGATACAAATCGAAAGAATGACGAAGATCCTTCCGCTAAAAACATCAGAGCGAGATGATAAGAAACCAAGCCTACAGGTATACAAAAAAACAGCTCATCATCAACGGAAGCAACACCAACAGCACCACCACAACATTAATAAAATGTTATCAATCCGCATCTATATACGCACACCAACGCAAAAAGTTAAAAGCGTATAAAAATAATAATTCATCAGAGAGAGAGAGCCATCAAATCAACCACGTGCCATATGTCAGAGAGAGAGAGAGAAAAAAAGCAACAAAAATTATTCATCATCACCATCAGATTATCTATCTTATCTACCAACCAGACAAGGCACAAGCCAAGCCACAACTATAAAAAAACCCAAGCGTACTTTTATCGATCGCAGATTAATTACCCGATATGCGTTATTAATGCACACAGTTCAAATGGTAGCATATGACACCGTCCAAAACCAAGTGCTCCAATTGTTTCCACCAATCGATTAGCCATATATTTAAATCATTTTATACATCGTACTAAAAGTCCCCTACACCCCCGCAAAAATGAAGACGAGTTGTTGTTTACAAACAAACCAATGAACCCTTTTCTGTATCAAACATTTCATATGAAACTCACCCACTACAACTAAATACCTCATTCCGATCACAGGTGAACGAATTAAACCCGAAAAATTCCTAATAATCTGACCAAAAGATCAAAAACGCACCAGAAAAAAAATTACACGCTTCCGCTGCAGCTGTTACACTAAACTCCAGAATACAAACTCCAATTGTCTCATATATCCCCAAACCCCGTACTCTACCCATCAATCAGCACACCTGCAACTAAAACAGAATCCAAAAAGCATAATCTCGCTTCATTAAATTATTCATAAGCACACGTATCGTACGTACGATCCCCTTCTCCAAAATAATATTATGCGTCATCAACACAAATGAACAGACCCTCTTGCTCGAAACTAAAAGCGTCATTTTCTGCCGGTGGTGTTGGTGGTGTAGAACCGAAAGAGAGAACCCCTTTTTTATTCCCATTTTCCTCCCCATATCCACATCTACCTGTCGTCCGTCTGCTCCGTAAAATTAACAACTAGAGTGCACCCAACCAAACAGAAAAATACACTTTACTGAACGTACAGTTTTGATAATGTCCCGAAATACTCAGGTGCTCCGTAAAGAATCCGGAAACAAAAGCCACCAGAATATTTCTGGAAAAAATGTACGATTTTTCAAGACATTTTTTCTAAATATACAGTAAACACTAATTTAGAAGCATTTTTTTCTGTAAAAAATATATTTCCCGTAAAAAACGTAAATTTTTCGCAAATTACCTCGAGTTCAACAAACTGTAAAGTTTCCGGGGAACATACTGAACACAGTACACACACACACACATAGTACACAAACCCATCAACACTTGCCGCTGATTACCATAATATTCCTGATTTTTTTACACATCCGTAGCATCCGTAGTAGTGTCATCAGTTTTGTATGCATAATCAGCACAAAGAAAAAAGTGTAAGTGAATAGTATGCCCATGTGTTCAATCAACAAAAAATTTAAGCAATCACCCAACCGAATTCATCAAAAAGCAACCCAAGTGTTCGTCTAAACACACATTCAAATTTCATCAAAAAAACTAAATAAATGTTATGATACGTTCCCATCCCCAAAATTGTGTACAAAACAGATTAAATTTCCAGAAACAAAATACTCCATTTTCACTTGACACACAAAAGTGATATCAAAATAGACGGACTTAATTGCGACACTGATTAACAAAATCATTTGTAAACAAAGCATTGCGATAGTTGACGAAAGCTTTTGTACATTTCAGTTTTCAGAGTTGACGAAATTCTAAAAATTCCCATGAAACCCCACTCACTCCGTGGGACACTTGCCAAATTGTGCATGGGCATCCGACGACAACCTGCGATCAAAACAAAGTATTGTGCAAAGTAGGAGTAAGTGTAGTAGATGAGTGATGACGACACACATCCATCCAAAATAGCCCTATCGGGAAATCCCACGCTTAAACATACGCTCATTTTGGAGTATTTATCGGCAGTGATGATGTGATTGAAACGAAGCCCATTCAAAGCCATTTATTCGGGAGAAAAATAAAAGGGGAGCAATAATGGTCAGTATCAGAAGAGACCTGTGATAGAAAAAGGACAAAAAAACTTTTGATGATGATGATGGCTAGTTGTGCAATGCAAATATTCAATACACCTACCTTGTCGTATGTAAGTGCACTCATCACCATCATGGGAAATGCACGCAATAAAAGTAATTTTGCAATACCGATGAATGTATATGTTGCTAGAAATATATACTACTCATTAAGAATACATACCCGAAATTAAAATGTTCTAAATTCAAATTCATTTTTATATCCATCTAGCCAAAAATCCTACACCAAATTCACAAATCATTAATTAGCAAGTATTTACCCCGCAATTAACTCTAAAAGTATCAAAATCGCTCTCCAGAGTAAAGTGTGGGTAACACACTGTAATAGCATGCATCATCATAACATCTCAAAAAACAGAACTCATCCCAACTTACATCACCAACATACGATATACATTACGCACACACATCTATCTCCAACTAAACCCATACACAACTTCCCCTTTTAAAAATCCCCATCTCGTTTTTATCTACACAACTGGCGTCACTCTGGCTATACCAGACCCAACTCCACCACGAGCGTTTCTTCATCCAACTCTTTTGAGCGGGAGCCTCAGGGACACACAGCACACAAAAACAGAAGAGTCGCGAGTGCATCACCCCATCCTTCCGTACGACGAGACCTTTAAACAAAACCAGTTTCGTTTTGTGTACACTTTTCACTCATCAAGCACGTATATATATTTATAACTTCATATACGTGTTCGAAAGCACACGTAAACATACATACACGATGCAGCAGTAGCAAGCATCATAATCATAACAGAACATACATCCAGAAATATACATGTATACAAAAAAAAGTTATTACAAGCCCATCCAACTTATACACATCCATCCCCGTAAAAACATTTCCTTATTGCATCACAATCAATAATAATCCATCCTTTCCAAAAACATATACATACTCTATCGCGTCATTACAACAAATTACACACATATCCCCCCGACAAGTAACAAGTAGCAAACAACCACCAATACACATACAAAATCATATACATACAAAAAAGCTCAAAAAAGCACCTTACACACATGCGATACTAATACTACTACGCAAACATTATCTCTCTCCAAAAAAAACCTTCCTCCGTGACAAGCGAAACAAGCAACAGCTCAAAAAATAAATCTGCTCTCCTACTACTACACAGGTATCTGTGATATCTACAACAACCTATTAAGTTCAGTAGAGCACCATTTTCCAAACAAAAAAAATCTCTCCACAAATCTAATCGATCTCTCCCTCTTCTCCAAACAAAAAAAATTATCCATGTCAGTAGTGTACATCTTCAAAAAAATCAGCATCACTCACCACCAACCCAAATTTACACACATATCCGCGAAAAACGTTAATGACTGCAAAAAACCTAAAGACACGCGAAATATCAAACAAGCATGTTCAACAAGTCACCTCTTTTTGGCACACATTCCAGAACCCATCATCCAAAAAATTTGTCAATCATCACGTACCAATTTTCTTCTGCAAATTAACCTAATATTCAGGAGAAGAGAGTCATTACTAAAGAAGTAATGTCTTTGCTAAGTCTCTCTCCTCAAAAATCACATTAAAGTTCACTAACCCTCTCCACCAAAAAAATCAACAACAACAAATCTGTTTACGATTAAATGCTAATATACATACACTTATTTACACACTTAATATAAGCATGTATTCAAGTCAAGTATAAAAGATGAAAAATAGGAAGCAGAGAAAATTACACAGAAAAAAAAGGCTCATCACGACAATGAGATGAGTAGTACGCATATAAATTAGCTCCATGGGTGTATATAAACTCATCTCCATTCTACATCTCCAAAAAACAAAACGTGTCCACTCGGATCATCCTCAAACAAACCCAGAAAACCAGGCAGAGAGAGAGAGTTCACTGAAGCATAATATTAAAAAAGCAACATCCAAACAGAAAGACAAGCGGGGGTGAGCGAGTATCAAGCAATAAAAGCAACTGTACTCGTAGTAAGCATAAAAAAACTTACGCGTGAGTGGAAGCAAAAAAAAGCAAAACTATTAGTTAGTCGAGTCCAGCAACATAATAAAAAAAGTGGTCATTATTATACATATAACCGATCAACATGCAGATTCGATGCAGATAGAAAAAGAGGGAAAGAAAGATACGATGCACCTGCTCTACTCAGGCGTATTACACTACGTAATCGCCTACGGCCAAAATCTAACTAACAACTAAACAAAATCTATCTATCTGTCTGACTACATTGCATATAAGCGTGTAGAGAGATGAAGTTTTTTCCCTTGCAGTCAGTGCACTTGTTCTCTCCTGCACTTTCCTCGATATATTTCCTAAACAATCATTTTTTGCCCGACAACACACCACTCTTGAGCATATACGTAATAACTTTTTTTTGGTTTGATGTTTTTAGTCTGTCTGGTTTTTTTCATCCATCCTGACTGACTGGTGTAATATAAACCTCCACACGTGAGTTTCTCTCTCGGAAGTAAACTAAACGTAGTAACTGGAGAAGATCCCACAAAAAAAAAGCTTGTCTACTTATTAAAAAGATTCTCTCTCGGAAGTAAACTAAACGTAGTAACTGGAGAAGATCCTACAAAAAAAAGCTTGTCTACTTATTAAAAAGAAATCAGATGAAGCGTATATACATGTAATTTTCGCAGTTACAAAAAAATTACAACTGCATTGGCTTGTTTATTTATACATAGATGAGTTTTGTAGCACCAGAGCAAAATTACGAGTCTTCTTCGTAATCATAACAAAGTGGGGAAGAAGAAGGAGAAACCTGTGTGTGGAGTGTGTATAAAAAAGATTCAGATTCAAGGGCAAGGTAAGACCAAACTCACTCACTACTACCATAATCATCCATCAAAGAGTAGTAGCAAAAAAAATCATGAACATGTGTTCTGAAAAAATCATGACTATTTGATTACGTTAAATTAAATTGATATAATATCGGGAGGGACTTGTTTTCTTGCTGTTGTTGTTGCACTTTCCAGTTTTCTGTTCTCATTTTCATAACGAGATCTTTACACACTGTCTAGTTTGATATATGCACGTCTTGTGTAATTACGAAAGAAAATTGATATTATTACTGCAAAACGATCAGGTCGTCGTTTTTTTAAAAATTGATACGTCTCTGTTTTAAAATTAGCGTAGACGGAAGACGGACCTGTTTGTCGGGTGGAATATATGTAAAGCAGAGTGGGTGGAACATCATAAGACAAAGTATACATTTCCAATAAGAAGCCATACGAAAATTTCCTAATTTTCACCAACCCATGAACAAAAAATACCCTGGCGCTATGTTCCATAATCACACGATCATCAAACAAAATCTCCGATAAAAAACGATAATGACCCCAACCCAACCACCTCCAAACTATTCCAAATTGTACACTCAATTGTCCCTCGATCTCTATTTAACTACCACTATTACTATTTCAGAAACACATCAGACATCAAACACATACCCACACATCGCAAAAATCTAGTATCTCTTATCTCTGCCGCACGTACTTTGATCAAAATGGTTATCATTAAGACGGACTTACACGTAATAAAAGAAAAAAGATTTCGCTGCAAACGACATGCGATATCCTACCTATTGCAACTGTCGGATAAATCTCCCATCACAATTTGTCTAAATTTTCAAACTTTTACTGCCTGGCCATACACACACTACACGGTCTGTATCCAGAGAGAAAATGAGTATCGTTTCCTGAACCCATTTCACATTCTCGAGAAAAGAAACTTTCTCCCTGGTCTGGTCATTTATACGATTCCCTACAATAATACTTACATGACGTAAATGACCTCGTCGTGGTGATTCTGTCTGTAACGGAATTTTTTAACGGTCGAAAATGTCAGCGGCGGTGACGAAAAGGTGGGGTAGTCACACACGACATCCTATAAATAAATTGAGGAGCTGAGACCAACTTTTTTACTTTTTTTAAACAAAGAATAAATAGCTCAACTGATGACAAAAGAAAATCACAATCCCAACCGACCCGACTGGACTCCCCACATCATCCTAATGACCCGTTTGAAAATCATTAGCCAGTAATGACTGACCATTTTCACGAACCTGTGTGTACTCCAACAAAGCAAAGCTTTGATTCCCAACCGAGCATCAAATAAAAACAGTCAATTGTACGAACAAGCGCCGATGATGACTCCATTTCCGCGACTTGATGACATGTACACACAAAGGTTGGAGCAAAAGTCGACAGTCTACATGTTCTCGTAATGATCATCACGGAGAGGAAGTCAAGTGGAGAGAAAAAATCCGTAATACCAGCAGCATCATAAATATGTTTAAAAATACACAGTGAATAAGTAAAAAAAATCAACCCAGAAAACATTTCAACATTTTCCAACTGAATTCAATCCATCCCATCCCAGTGCAGTGCATGCATTTTATTACGTATTTTTAATAAAAAACGCAGTCACGTGGAAGTCTTTACCCAAAAAATAACGCAGAATTGTAAATAATATGTAATAACATTTAAACGCATGTAAATTCGGTAATAACATTCTCTCCAGCACACTTTTTGTGCTAATAAAATGCACTTTTTATCAGAAAAAAAACGGTTTTTTTTGTACGCATGCAGTTGAGTTACAAGTTTTATTTACGAGCGACCTGAAAGTGAAATCGGTTTGGTGTTTATCAATATTTCATATGCCAGCTACGGATGCATAAAAGTTTACCAAATTCAACAGCAGAAGAAACTGACCAAAGCGATTCTCCAGCAAACATGAACTTTCATAAATTAAACCCTTTTCATTCGCATAAAATATTACGAAAATAGAATTCTGATCGGAAAATACCTTTCAACGTCAGTTCAATTTCACTAATATAATCCATTCATCAATAAAACGATTCCTTTCATTCGATGCATATATGTATTTGAGTACGCAGTAGCGAATAAGACTACTCACTTTACCCCATAACCTCATCATTTGCATATAAGAGATTTATATTTAAACCACAAATTTGCATTATATTTATTTCCCATTTTCGAGTTTTTTTAAACCAAACTGAACCAAAACATTCCTGTTCTCGAACACAAGTGGTTTCCCAATCAAATATGTACGTGCAACAAACGGTCCGATACTAAAATACTCAAATAATATGAACCAAAAAATGAAAAAAAGTCAGTCGGTCCAAAAAGAAAATAAATCCCAACAGATAGGTACCCCTTTTCCATCTCCACTCCACACCGAAACAAAGTAACATCCATATCCACAACATCCACCTAATCCAACATCCAAACCGCCAAATACCCACTCTTTTTCCAGTTCACTAAACTAAACTAAAGAAAATCCAAAAGTCGTTAAAAAAACCACGCTATAAAATTCCGTTACAAAACAATTTCCATCAAATGCACTTCAAAGTATAAATTCTTCCGGGAGCAAGTGCACAAAACAAGAAAAGGTGTGTGCGTTGACTTTTTACGACTTGGATCCCATAAGTACGGACTCAAAATATGAACCCGAAACAAAAAACGGTCACAGAAAAAAAATGAAACCACTAAAACTTAAAACTGACTGACACATCAAAAGAACACTGCTGCTGCGGTCTCAGAAAACAATACGTAACTTATAAAAGACCTCTATGTATTAAAAAACGCAACCGATTAAGATGTAAAATAAATTTTTCAGAATAAAATCCTCCATCCCCATTACACCGAATTAAATATAATATTTTTATATAAAATATCCGCACAATAGTTCACCAAACTAAAAAGAAACCTAAAGAAATCCTAATACGATGCTTTCCAATCCCGAAAACAATATCCCATCTCATCTATGTACTAGTAGCTCCCGCGTGAGAAAAAACCGGTTTTCATTTCAAAAAACCAAGTTTAAAACACACAACAATATAAAATCGTAAAAAAGCCGTAATTATGTGTACAAAAATCTACACATCTTTCCTACTTGATTAAGATCACAAAATGTACGTCCATAAAATTATGAGTTATTTGACAGGTTGGGTTAGTTGACCTGTTTCTAAAAAAATCTAAAGCACAGTTAGCTCACCTATGTTAAGTAAGTACAAATAAAAATACTTAAGCATCAGTCAGTAGTAAAAAGATGAAGATGTCCAATGTAGAAGATGATTTGCATAAAGTATAAACACGTCATTGTAGCCCATATCATCTATCTCCTCCAGCAAACATCACCAAACCACCGTCATCCTCATCATCACAATAAAAAAGCCAGCTAATTTGCATCAATCCTTTTCTTCCGTGAGCAGACAACAAAAAGCCCCGTGAATGGAAAGAGATTACGCTGAGTGATAAGCAATAAAGCACTACGATTCGCGTTTTTTAAAAGGGACTGAAATGTGTACAAAGTGAGTAGGTAGGTACTCCTGTTTACTTTCTCAATTCCGAGAGAACAAAACTATTGTTCCATCATCACTTTTCTCTCTCTCGTCGAGTAATTAAGCCTGACATGTAGATACTCAGCCAAGATTAACTTTTTTTCCATACTAATTGCTCCGGTGTTGTAAGAATTATCATCGTTGAATTCATATCTTCCAGTCTTTTGTGTACACATAAATTATGAATATTTTAAATGTCCATTGTGTTCAGTCCATTATCATAGCCCACCAGATTTTTATTTTTATACATTTTCTCTGGCAAACCACTGAGATAGATGCATCATGACTATCTCTGTAAAGCATCTGAATTTACTTTTCACATGGATTTTTATCACAAAAATTTTCTCATGAACATCGAGTCACAGAGCTTCTGAAAATCCATAATGGACAGACATGAGCAGACAAAAAACAATACGGTTCTGTTTAAATATTAATCCTAATTACCCATGACGAAAATAACATGTCTGTATAGAGTGTCCCGTGATTTTCCCCGAGAAATTAGTCACTTGACACCTGTGCGTGGTGCAACTTCCTGTTGTACTACACTTCCCGTTGTTTGCGGTCAAACTGCACTGTACCCATGTACCTGAAGTGCCTGCCCTTTTCGGTCGGAATATTTATCGACAAGAAGGAAGTGAGGGTGGACGCGTATGTATACGGATGAGTTTTTATGGAGAACGTGCCAAGTTAGAACGTATTACCCTCCAACACATCAAACTACATAATTTTTTTACACTGCCTCCTTCCTTGTCACTTGGACTTGGGCACGTGTACGATATACACTCAACTATATCGAATGACTAATCTAATCCACCAATCCTTCCAACGCAATTTTCTTAAATATTTGATAACTAAAACACCGTCGGCGGCGTCGGCAATAGCAGCAGCAGCAAAGAGAGAGGTAAAGCCCTACAAAATTTTGTTATTTCAGGAGGATCCCGATTTCTACAATTTGAATACTATCTATTTACACTACTCATAATCCAAAAACAAAGGACTCTTTAAATATTATTTCGATGAACGGATGAGTAAACAAAACGCGACATATGACACAATGTAGGAGTTTTAGTAGCGTTTTTGACGAGATGATGACAGATGCAAATTTTCCCCTGTTCAATGCTATGCATACAAGCGGGCAACAAAAGGAAACTGTTTCGTTTTCGGGTGATTTGATACAGAATAGGAGAGAATAGCTACTCTCTCTATTTCTCTCCTGTCAATAGACGCACATTTCTGACGAATAAAAAAGTAAAGCATATTTCACAACATGCAAATTGGATTATTTACAGTCTACTACATGACATTGGATC
>JAHZMV010001977.1:0-12534 GCA_027743765.1 Coecobrya sp. COE2
GTATATTTAATAGAAAGTCTTTTCTCCAACATTTAAGGAATAGCATTCAAGTGCATAGGCACTTTTATAAGTTAGAGAATGTAGAAATATCCGGATTAAATATATACCCAGACGTAGATAATGTAGATTTAAAAACTGACGATAATGATAGTAATCCTCCGTTAAAAGACATTAACCTTGAAGAATTCGACAGAGATGTTATGAGATTACTCTGCAGCATAATGAAGTCCGGTAAAGTTCCAATAAGCACAGGGGATCTAATTATTTCCAGCGTGAAAAAACTAGTCAAAAAAACAAACGAGGTTATATTATCGTATATCTTAGATTTGCTAGGGAGCAGTTATACGAAAACTGACATTGCAAAAGAGGTTCCAAAAATACTAGATAAGTTTACCATTTTCTCTAATATCGATTCAAAACATAAAATGGATAAGTATCTAAAAGAAAACCATTTAATTGTCATGCCCAAGGAGTTAACATTAGATTCCGATATTAGCTTTCAATTTTCCAAATACAAGGGTCAAGTACAGAAATATCAACCTGTCTCAATGCAGTACATTCCAATTAAAGATACCTTTTTACAATTATTGAGCATACCAGGTTTTTTTGAAGTTCTAGAAACTAACAAATCATTCAACGGAGAATTTTTCTCAAGCTTCCGTGAAGGAATCTTATTTAACACAGGCAATTTTCAGCCCAACACACTTTTTATTAACATATATTACGATGACGCAGAAATTGCAAATCCACTTGGTTCAAAAAGTGGAAAGCACAAACTAGCTAATTTTTACTTCTCAATATTAGATTTGCCACAGTATATGCTTTCAAGCATAGACAATATCTTTTTGTTAGCCTCATTAAAAACAAACGATTTAAAATCTTCATCAGTTAATTCAGTTATGGAGATTATAGTTAAGGAGTTAACCGATCTTTGGGAAAACGGCTTAACATTTAACCATAAAGGAAAAACTCTTACTTACAAAATAGCGTTAGCACAGCTCTCGGGGGACAATTTAGGTCTTCATACAATCTTAGGATTTACTGAAGGATTTCGTGCAAACTATCCATGTCGAAGATGCAAACTTCACAAAAGTCAGTGCCAAACGGTCACCTTGGAATGTGCTGACAATTTGCGAAATATATCAAACTACAATGTTGATATTGAATCCAGAGATTTTCCTTCTACAGGAATCAATTTTGAATCCATTTTAAATGAGCTTCCTTATTTACATGTAACAAATGTATATGTTTTTGATGTTATGCATGACATATTAGAAGGGATAGCTCCAGATTTGTTTGCACTGATGTTAAATAATTATACGCAGAAAAAATGCTTGCATATCGAAAAAATTAATTATAGAATAGAGTCCTTTGACTATGGCCGTGCATATAGGACAACTAAACCATCGCTTTTGAAGTCGTCATTTTTAAAAGGTGAAACCAAAATAGGTCAAAATGCTTCTCAAACTTTATGCTTAGTGTTGTTCTTGCCATTGTTAATAGGCGACTTAGTTTCAAAAGAGGATGAGGTTTGGCATGTACTTCTTAATATTACGTGAGATATTGCAAATTACATTGTCAGATTATATTACAAAAGGAGGAATAATTTATTTAGATGCCCTAGTATCTGAATTCTTAACTTTATACCAAGACATATTTATGAAGCCGTTAAAACCCAAGCACCACCATCTAACACACTATGCTAGCTCAATTGAACAGATAGGGCCACTGCGTTATTTCTGGAGCATGACATTTGAAGCCAAACACAAGTTTTTTAAAACTGCAGCTCATGCTGCCTGTAACTTTAAGAATGTCGCCAAAACTTTGGCTTATCGACACCAACTATCACTGTGCTTTAAATTACAAAGCCGATCATTGTTTACGCCAATCGATATCGAGTTTGATGATAAAATAATTAGCAAGATTGAAAGTCAAGATTTCCAGAATCTTATTATAGAGAGATTTGGAGTAGACGCTCTAGATGATTTACGTGGGACTTCTCAAGTTAATTGTAATGGATGCAAGTTTGAAATAGGGTGCTTCGTAGTAATTAAATATTGTACACAGTTTCCAGTTTTCGGTAAAATTATGATGATTTTGACAATGGAGGAAGAATGTAGCTTCATTGTATCTTTGTTTTCTAGTGAATATGATTCACATTATTCAAGCTATAAACTTTTAGATAGTTACGAAGCAAAAATCGTTGACATCCATGACATTGACCACTTTCAACCCATATATGGATTGAAATGCTTTGATCAGAATGATTCAAATGTGTATCTAGCATTAGCGTTCAAAAGAGTGTAATTAAGTATATACAATGTGGCATAGTGCGTAAAATACGAAGAGGCTTTATGATAGGAATCTCAGTCAGACGACTTTTCGTTGTTGGATGGATCAATGATAAGCTTCAGGGAACTCCAAGATCGAGGGCTATCTATTGGATCTAACTTGCTACATAAGCTCAAGAAAAACACCACGGCTATCCAGAAGCATTTGAGGGAACCTGAGGTAATATTACATTCCCAAATTTAATTTCCAATATATATAATATACAATAAATATATTTCTATTATGCACGCTGCTGTTTGCTAATAAAGTCTTATTATCATCTAGGTACATCATCGTGGGAGTTCAGGTGCAGTGTTGCACGGTTATCCAGATGGTACCGAGATAAGGAGTGTTATAACTGAAAACCCAGGGACTGATCCTTTGGTAATAATTTTACCGATTTAAAATTATTTCAAATAGCAAAATATATCTTTTTCATTACTATTAATGATTAATGACGAATAATGTATTTTCTCATAGATTCATTATGATACACGCCAATCTGTAGTGCTATCTACCCCATTACGACCTGACAAATGCAATTCATCGCCAATCGAACGGAATGACTCTCTCTCCGGGAGTCCTGTGGAGCTTATACCAGTTTATCCTAACGACGGTGTTATTCCTGAATCTTCCGTTGTGCATTTCCAGCTTCAGATGCCTGATCTCCCTGCGTTTACCACACTCCAAAAAGATGATCTCTTGGGATCTTCAAACAAGGTCAACATTTGTTTCAATACTGATTCATTCAGGCCTTTGAATTGAGAGATTCATAAATTTTCGCGGTCGTTTGATTCGTTTTAGGTGGATCAATCTTCCAGTGGGCAGACTAAAAATGAATGGAGGCGGACTGCTAAAAATATCTACGGATTTGTAAGCAAATATCTATTTTTCCCAATATATTTAATCCCAGTTTGCGAAATATCTTAACAATAGTATTTTA
Organism: Coecobrya sp. COE2; assembly: GCA_027743765.1. Classification (NCBI taxonomy): domain Eukaryota; kingdom Metazoa; phylum Arthropoda; class Collembola; order Entomobryomorpha; family Entomobryidae; genus Coecobrya; species Coecobrya sp. COE2. Next base: position 3,275 of record JAHZMV010001977.1, read on the forward strand.
TTGAATTCAGTGTATTGAAGATGTGTTGCTCGCATCAAGCTCTACTAAGCCAATCATTACGAAGAAGACGGACGAAAACCGTTTTATTTTAAGGTCAGATCGCCAAGCAATTGCTGCCGTACTTATAGATCATGTAATAGAGAAGTTAGGCACCAGGTAAAACTAGTAATAATTACCTACATTGTTATATAATTTTATAATATAATATAATATAATATAATTTTAAGAATATGTTTTATTAATTGTGTAAAATTGATTGATTTCATTAATTTGTCCGATAGTCCAAGCAAGGAGGCGTTGGAGCAACTGGCCAAGCATTTAGTTTTAGTGTATCCAAATCTCGGTGACTGCCGTCGTTCGGAATTCGGGTGGCAAATGTGGTTCTTCCACACAATGAAGGGTCAAGGTGCAACCGGTTTCTTGGAAGATAGGCTTAAGAATCAGAGAAAGCGACTAGGGAAGGATAAACTTGGAAATCGACCATCATTGGTTGAAATTGATAAGCTAAACTGGACATCTGAAAATGAGGACGGTAGGTTGAATATTTTACAAGATATGAATGATCGTGATATAAGTTTATTTAATTTATAATATGGTGGTTGTTGGTAGATGACCCTGTCCCTGACCAATCTCAGCTTGAATATTTGAAACATAATTTTGGATCGGAGGTTCCCACTAGAATGAAATCAACAGTATTTATGAGGCGATCTCTCCTACGTGTATTTGGAACTCAAAAGCTCGATGGACTAGTTAAAGCTATGCAAGCCATGCCTCGGCTGTTTGACACAAAAGACATGGTATGATTATTATAATAATAGTATATCTTAACAGATATTTCAAACCATTATCAGAATGTTTATACATATTTTTAATGACTCAGATCATTCAGGATTTTAATATCCGTCATCCGTCCATTGCTTTGGTGCTTTATGATCGTTGGCCCAAAGTTTCCAAATTGCTATTTGAGTATGCGGAAGACAGTGGAATCTGTTACAAGAAAAAGTTGGATGTGTCAAAGCAGCGCTATGACCTAAGTGATGGTATAACTTTAATATTATTCACTGATTCCTAATTCTATTTATGTATTTTTTCTGATATCAGATAATCATTAATGTGTTGGTCTTACAGATGATATCGCTATATTGGCATTTTGTCTGCTGCCTTTTATTTTACCGTCATGTGGAAGAAAGCTGACAGATAAGGGAACTTGTGATGACACTGAGGACGATATAGCTATTCGATCTGGGAAAAGGGGAAAACAAGCATCTGGATCCCGCAAACGGCCGTGCAGCGTTAAGGCTTCCGACTTAGAATCGCTGCGGAGCATGATCCAATTTCGATCGGTATTATTTGTAGTTTGTATAAATATGTAATTTGTTTCTGTAGTTTAATCCTGTATTATTTAGCTAATTGATTTGCGTTAATTTTATAGCAAAACACTCATGTGTCGGAGGTTTTATCAGAAAACCGAAGAATGGCTCCATTCATTCTCGCTCTTGGGTCCACGTCCAGTTTGGAGTTTAACAACTTTTTCGTCGTGATAAGCAAAGTTGCGGTTCCTTGTGGATCAAGCTTTATTGTTGCTCTTGATACATGTTTTAAATGTTTTACTGTTTTGTATTGGCCATTGCCTATTGAATCGTTTGATCATTGGTTGTTTATTCAGCATGGTGTTTTTGGAAAGCCTTATCAAGAAACTGAAGTACCCCCAGTAGTTCAGGCTCTTATTGGTCAGATAATGTGTAGGATTTGAGCGTGTTAGATGTATGTTAATTTAAATAAACTAATATATGTTAAACAATTGTAACGGAAGTGTTTGTTAATTAAAAATAAACTTTCTAATAACCTGAAAATACTGCCGGTTTGTCTATTTTTAATCAGCTGTCCCTATAAAATTACTCCAGAAAATGATTACCTCAAATAGAGTAAAATGCGATGCTTTAAATTGCTTAGTTTAAGTTTACTCGAAATCGGGTATTGCGTGGGGTAAACATGTGTAACTTCGTGATACTAAAGAGCGTGATTGCCCCACATAGTGTTAAAGCACTTTACAGTCTATATAGAGTGATATTTTACCCTAAGTGAAGTATATATTTTTAAGTGTGCAAATTGGCTTTGAAATTCTTGTCCCAGATTTACTTCTTTTGATTTATTTTACGAACTTTTTGCATTTGCCTTAATACTTGAAGCAAATAAAATTTCAAAAGACAATCACAATTACTTGCCGTGTCTACACATTTTTTATTTCAATCATCAGCATTAAAACACATTTACATTTTAGTATCAATTCGAATCCATTAGTCAATTAAATATAAAATGCATTAAGTTTACCACATCCTCCCTTTAGTTTAGTACATCCAGATCTTATTTTAATTAAAAATGAAGCTTTAAATGCTAGCTTAAGAATTAGTTAATCCATAATTTATGAGCGGTCAACATAAAGTAAATAACAAAACCTAACACTTCCAAGGACGGTTTAAACATTTTAAAAATAGTACATTTCGAAATCACTGTTGCCCTATTATTAAAAAAAATCATTGTTATAATATCGTACATTAAATTTAATTAAAATGAACATCTCGTAGTGCTTTCATATTTCATTGTGCGCCAACATAAACAGCTAGTACCGATAATAATAAAAGTAAAATATAAAATTTAATGTCTAAATTAATTAATTAAATTAAATTTTTTACAATGATGCGAAAAATCGCTTTCTCTAACTATGTATATATTACTAACTTAAGACAAAATAAAAGATTAGCTCCTGTTCACTGCATTTTTACCGATAAGCTCATTAAACGGTGATTGTCCTGAAAGATAACCTGCAAGTAAAAAAGTTCAAATTATATAAAATAACGTTTTCGCAATAACCAAAGTTTTAATAATTGCTACCACAACGAATGATAAGTTATTAACACTTTTTTTCGACTCACCTCAACTAATTCAATCATTGCTCTGGGCAGCCTGAACCTTGCTTTGGTGACGACCCATCATGTGTGATTTAAGGCCATTCCTAAATAAAAAGCATTTGTTGCAAATGTTGCACCGGTGTTTCCAATTTTTCATGTAGTAGCAAATATGATCCTTCAGATATTCTAAACTACTGAATTCCTTTCCACAAATGCAAAGGTACTCAGTCCCATCTGCAGATTCATCAATTTGATGCTGTACATTAGACGAAGAAGCCACATTTTCGGGTGGCACCACTGTTCGCTGAATAGGTCCATTAACGTCCTCAACAATTTCAGCGTTATCATAAACTGGAACTGGTGGGGGCTGCGGTAGAGAAACAGGTTCAGGTTCATCACGATCCAACGACACAATGATAGGTTCAGATTTAATTAAGACATCCGTTTCCATTGAAACTGCTTCCTTTTTGTTTAAGAGATCTTCCTTTGAGACATCAGTCCTTTGCTTTGCTTTGCGTCGTGCTCCAACACCAGTTCCACTGAAAGAACATAGAATAACCACATGCATATTTGAAGGTTAGAGTACTGGAAAGAATGGTTAGCGATTAATTAATTATGTAATATATGGAGGAACTTACTGGGCCATCATATGATGGTCATCATACTCTTTTCTACTACGAAATCCTATTCCACAAGTAGCACAGCCAATTTTGTACGACACGACTGCAACTTGGTGAGCTACCATCATGTGCACATTCAAAATACCAATGGTTCGAAACTTTGATGAGCAGCGGCTGCAGGGGAAAATCTTTTTCATGTTGTAATATTTAACATGACAGTCCAAAAGAGTCTTTGTAGCAAGTTCGGAGCCACACGTGCAATGAAATCCACCAAGGCCATCCCTTGACTTGTCCACAGCATGCATTTCTTGAGTGTCCAATTTCGTACCTTTCCCAGTCCCTTTCAGGCTACTCCTTTTTGGGGAACGTAGATTTAAACTGTAAATCCGCAAATGGGAGTCCAAACGTTGCCTGGTGATGAATTGGACTCCGCAACGACAGAAATGTCCCTGATCAAGCTTGCCAATATCGAGTGCGTGTGTAACTTCCGTAGTATCCATCTCGTTATCGGTAGTCTCCATAGGTGAGTTTGATTGATTGGGCATTGATGTTGACACCGGTGTTGAGGCAAATGGCATCGAATCCCTGGACATCTTTACATCTGGAACGTGGAATGTAGGAAGATGATGAACATTTGACGTGTCAACTTGTTCAGACTCAACATTCATTTGAAGGTCATCGGTGGAATCCTCGTCTTCAGCAGGAGGTGGTGCATGAGCTTCAGTTGTTTTGGTTGCAGAGCTGAAACGAAAACAAGATGTTCTCTTTAAAGCTTACTGTTCGGATGCCTTATGCTTCCATAAATCTGCCATTGTTGGAAACACGTTTCCGCATGCGGAACAACCAACTGTCTGCTCGTCGTCACATGAAATATTATGTTTCTTCAACTTGTGTCTCTTCAAATATGCCAATTGGGAGAATCGTTTTTCACAAATATCGCACTGGAAGTTGTGATCAGTGTAGTAGCGAATGTGCGACTGGAGTTTCTGTCTGCTTTCGTATCCCCTTCCACAAATGCAGAAGAAACCACTTTCGGATTTGGAATCATCTTCAGCATGTTTCAGCATACGTGCCTCACTGTCCATTTCAGTCATCTCATGATCTTCCTCAGTGGTCGAACCTCCACTGACTTGTTCTGAATTTGAGTCAGGTTCCATCATCTCAACAGCAGAAACCGAAGGGACTTTCTGTGCAGGTTCCGGAGCATTATCAACTGGAGTTGGTTTTGGTTTCTCCTCTTCTGAATCGTCTTGAGTAGATTTTGTCTCTGTTTTCATTTCCAATTTGATATCCATGTCAGTTAAGTTCGTCTTATCATCATCTCCCCCNTGATCTTCCTCAGTGGTCGAACCTCCACTGACTTGTTCTGAATTTGAGTCAGGTTCCATCATCTCAACAGCAGAAACCGAAGGGACTTTCTGTGCAGGTTCCGGAGCATTATCAACTGGAGTTGGTTTTGGTTTCTCCTCTTCTGAATCGTCTTGAGTAGATTTTGTCTCTGTTTTCATTTCCAATTTGATATCCATGTCAGTTAAGTTCGTCTTATCATCATCTCCCCCTTCCACAGAGTTGCCTTGATTAACTTGTTTAAATCTTTCAATCCTCCTTGTCATTTCTCGCTGGAGAAGAATCTTCAACTGGTTTTGTTCTTCTCGTGCCGTATCCACCGACCTCTGCAATTCCTCCATGACTTCCGTAGCTTCCTTCATTTGCGCCTCACTTTTGCTTTTCCAAGCAGCCAACTCCCGTTTCAGTTTCGCATTTTCCTCCCGAGCACTCCTCAGCTCCTCCCGAAGTCGCTTGGTTTCTTCACTTTCAACTGGTCGCGATCCAGAAGATGACGAAGAGCCAACTTCCTCCGGGGATGTTCCTGAAGACACCACCTTCTTTTCTTCCCTTTCCATCTTACCAACTTCTTAAATCCTTTTCCAAAATGATCCTGGTTCCAAATGATGATGACGCTTCCAGTTCACCTGAGGTTTAAAAGTCAGTCATCCGCCCTCGTCCCCGTCGTTTCTCCTATTATGTATTATAAAAAAGTAGTCAATTAATAACTTCCGTAATAACTTAGTTAAAATTTAATCTTAATATAATAGCTACATACAGCCGCACTTGACAAAATTGCGTGTAATTACTTACTACTTACTATAAATGCTAACTTTAATTACGTAAAATCTCCAAAAGAAAGGATCCACACAACCAACAAATTGCAATTAACTCAAACGGTCTACAATGTGCAATGCAATTAATTGTAGAATGGAAAAAGGGAAAAGCAAAGCCGTTTTGCTGCAAGTTCTGTCCTGTCAACAGACTCGCCACTTGACTTTATTTCGTCATTCGTGAGCTTTGTCGAGTTCGTATAATTCCAGTCACCTCTGTTGACTCAATTAGCGTCTATTCTTAAATGTCGTCGAAAGAAATCAGAAATTCTCTAAAATTGGCACAAAATATTGTTGAAGGGGTACTACCCCCTGGGGTAGTAGGATAGTAATAAATTGGAATGTAAAAATAGACTAATTTTTAATTACCTACTCTAGTTAGCAAAGGATAATGGAAGATCAAATGCTTATTTTAGGTTATTTTCTTGCATTTTAAGTACTTTGGATTTTAATCGGATTGGGGCATTGTGAGAATTTTTCATGAAAGAAGGCAGTTTTATGCAAAAACTTCATTTTTACAGGTTCCATAATGACTTTTACGGTTAGGGATGAGATGCATGAGATATTAAAATGAAAATAAGCAAAACGTGTATAAATTATAAATATTTTGTAGACGAATCGAGGTTGAAGATTATAATTCAAATAGAGAGAGCTGTATGTATCAAATACATTAACATTATGACATGTAAAGGAAAAATTAAATAGGATTTTCTAAAACTAGACTAGAAAACTGGCAATAATAACAGTATAGTCATACTTCATACATTTGCATATAATTTGGAATTGGATTCTTTAAATTATGAAGTTAATTAGGTATTAGGTAGCATCAATTTGCAGTAGCCAAGTAACAGCATAGCCTACTAAAGAAAAGGCCTACCATAACGGCTGCGGTGGCGATTAAGGTAACTACGCTTTGCCTGTGCCAGGTGCTGCCAATCAGCTGTCCTGTCCCGCATAGCGGCTGAAACTGGTACTATATTTCCTTTGTTTGGCTATGTGTTCTGTGCTGCCCCCAGTTCAATACATGGATAGGATATCCCTAATGGCAGGCCTTTTCTTTAGTAGGCTATGGTAACAGTAAGCTAAATAGTGAAAAAGTAACATTTATCTGTTGTTGGAACAAGCATATTAGGTATTAATGTTTAGCGTTGTTATCAGTTCATTCATTTAACAAATTGTACAGAGAAAAATATTATTGAATAGGTCGAAAGGTCACGGGAAGACTGGATACTAGTAAGTTGTTGGTTAACAGTGGCAGAGGTCACTGGAAATTAAAAAAAGAAATAATTTACATAATTATTGTTCGTCCAATTCGTATGAATTTCAATTTTTACTTTACTAATATATTTTCTTAAACTAACATGATCACTTACTGGTTTATCGACCACAGGCTCCCGTCTTCACAGTAAGGAAACGGAATGAAATTATTTTCCTTCCCAGATGATCTCAATTTCCGGGGTTTCCTCATACTGAACAGCCAACTCTGGTTGATGATTTAAGTTCTTCGTAAATCGGTCCACTTTCCGTGTATTTTCTTGTTGAGCGAGAACTCTTACTTGATGTTCCCTTTCTTCTGCCAAATTCAACAAGTTTTGCATGTCCCCGATTAGCTCACCCGCACTCCATTAAATTCTCCAGTTGCCTGGCACTTTTACTTTTAGCTGCGGCCAGTTGCCCCTGCAGTCTAGACACTTCTTCCCGAGCATTCCTGACTTTCTTTCGGAGCTCTGATAGTGATGATGATGGAGCAACTGCTTGCTGAGAAATATTTCCAGCGTGGGCGTCACTTTCTCTTTCTACTGATTCAACTAGTTCTGGTTCAGGAGACGGTTCCAATCGCCTACGATTTATATGACGAAATTGACGCCATTCCTGAGAAAGTTTCGATTTTGCACTTGACTCTTTTGTTTCACACAGAAAGCTTGTTAAATTAATTATTAAATACTAACTTATAACTGTATTGTAATTTAAAATGTTTTTAGAGAAAAAAATCAGTTCACAATACTGATCGACGAATTGCAAAGCAAAGAAAAGGAAACAGCACATAATATATCAATCAATATCACAGAGTGGACATGTATATCAGATTTTAAAGGAAAATGGTGGTGCATGATGGGCGTAAATAATAAGTTAAATACTTTATACGTTATTCATTTCTTCATAGCTTATCTTATGGTCCCCCAGTCTCTGTCTCAAGCTTTGACATGCTACATACAAGGCACCTTTCGTCTACAGGCCCACATCCCACATAACATGCTTTTATTAGTAGTCTCATTGCATTCGAAGATATATACATAGTCAGTATATTGAGTATATTATAGTAGATTAGATTAGATATAGTTGGGGTGGCAGGAAACTTGTTGAATTGATTGGAACAGATTCTTATAGGACCTCTCTGTAGTAACGAGTCTCCTCAGCCAGCCAAATTTATCTTTTCTTTCAAAATTCAAGCGTGTAATGTAATGTAGATATATTGTTGAAAAACAGAAAGGAACAAAGAATCTTTGCCCATAAATCAATTTGAAAGTTGTCATAACTTATGACTCATAAGGAAAAAAGTGAATAAAAGATGAAAGAAAGAATAGATATAACCTAATGGTGTTAATGATATAGCCTAAGCAAAATAGATACAAATCTATATCTATTTTCTTTGATGTAGCTATAAGACTTGCAGGTAGTTGGGTAGTTTAGTAATAATAGTGTCAGAAGATCATTGAATGCTATAAATACACAGCGATCATATAGGAATGGGAATTGGAATAAACGAACAGGAAGGCATATTCCGTTGATATAATAAAATATGGAATACCTACATACAACTAAAAAACGCTTTATTTTCTCGCTCTGGCTGTCGAAATCTGTGCTGAGTCACCTTCTTCCACAACCAATGTTATCAGATCTATGTGCCATGTAATTACTTGAAGCAGATTTCAGCATTTTCCCTGACGAAAAATATGTAGAATATAATGTTTCTTAGAAAGAGAAGCAGAATCTTCGTGGTGTGATGGTGTAGGTGATTCTTGCCAATCTTACATTACAGATCATAAACTTATTTTCATTCAGTCTCTATATAATATTTTCTTCTTTGTTTCTTTGAGATAAGTAAATAGATGTCCAAAGCATCAGATTTCTAAAGCATTAACTGTAGTTGGCAATACATACATTCAAGTTGCAAAGCAAATAAATATAAAAGCTTGGTCCTGGTTCCACCCGACCCACGGAATGATAAGGAAAATGAAAAATTCTACATCACTTCAAATATTTCTGATCAATATAGGTACGGTGACCAGAGCCTCGTAGTTAAAATATAGAAGTTTGTAATGTAAAATATAGAATAATTATAGAAGTGCAATTTTTTATTACATTTCATTTCGAACCATAGTCCAACTGACTTAAATTACACGTTTATGAAAAATAAATTTCAATAAGAAGCTTTGGATTGGATTTTAATAAATTGTAGGTATGTACACAGCATAAAATGCATAATTTGAATTTGAAAAATGACTTAGAACAGCAATAATGAAAGTCGTTTTTTTAATTGAAGCAATATCTCTTGTCCAATATCTAAATCC
>JAHZMV010001978.1:0-20584 GCA_027743765.1 Coecobrya sp. COE2
CAAATTCTGTTGACATCATTCCATAATATGCTAACACGCCAACTCTTTTTATGCTGTTGTTGCGCTCTTTCTAATCAATGTTCATTTCAATAATTTTCCTACAACCAACTCCTCCTCCGTCCTTCTTTTTCGACTTATACAATAGTTAAACTTCTCTGAGAAGCGTTGGGCGTTCTGGAGAACTTTTGTTTCAGAGGATAGGACTAAAAGACAGTTTATTTCCATGTACTCAATGTTCTCTTACAATAATTCATAATGCACCAACCGACTAGAATACATACATTATGCATTATATAATACGCTTATATTAAAGGGAACTTTTTGATAAGGTTCTACGGGTACCTGTATTATTGATAGATAGACTACAAACAAGGTGAGGACGAAAAACTATCCAAGGAACTGCGAGAGACAAGAGAAAGTTTCTTTATGCTACCCATATTCCATTGGGAATGCACGAAAAGAAGCTTTATACTTTTCCCCTCTTCTTCATACACACGACAAATAACACGAAGCTGATCTACTCATTCATTCAATCTTCTTCACTATCATAGTCGTTTTCTTGGAACATCCCAAAAGACAAGACAAAAGGCAGCTGGCTTCAACCAGTATAAAAACTGCTTTAGAATCAATGTTTAAGAACTTTTTGAAAAATGTCACATTTCAAAGAAGACTCATATCACAGAGGGCCAGCACCAACACTACCTCTGCCGCGCCACCAGAAACAGATACATTAAAATTGAAAGGGAAATCTATCCTTTAGACAAAGACAAAAAAGAGGAAGCGTCAACAAGAAAGCTGTTGGTAGATTCACCTTGTTAGTGTACATAAGGCAGCGCGCCTAAAATTTACAAAACGCCTCTATGTCTACACGGGAAAGTGAAATCAGCAAAAGAAAAGAAGCAACAGACAAGGTACAAGAGTATTATAAGAAGAAAAAGCTAGTATGTCTGTGTTGTAGGTTGATATATAACAAAGTTTTCCTATTTGGATGAGATTTTCATGGATTTTGCACTCGAAAACATACATAAGTAGGGAGAAATTTGTTCTAGGCCTGCCCTGGCATTATGTGTATTTACCTACCTATATTGATGTCATATAATGTTAAGTCGTATACTACACTTTTTTCAGGTTTTGGGGACATTATTTTAAAGTTCGGCGAAAGAAGTGGAACAAACAAGGGAGTCCTGCTTTCAAAAATACGGCAAAAATCATAGGAGAAACTTTTGCATTTTCAAATCCGCTGAAACTCTTTCCCCGAGTCTTATTTGTTGAATCGAGTCTCAATTTCAAAACTTATTTTCGCCTCAGCCTCAGCTTTTGATTTTTCTTTTAAAAATTCTTTGGGATTATGCAAAACGAAAGACCAGCAGAAATTTAGTCTGGAAAACTCTCCCTCATACATCTCCCGTTCTTTGTACGAGAGGGGACAAGAAACTTTGAAAGCGTCTACATTAAATTGAGTTCTTATCTATTTATGCATATATACATAGTTGAAAAGAGCCAGAAGAATCACCCGTGAACCAATAGACAATTACGGTCAAAAAGCTTAAAGCGAGCCAACGGAAAATACAGTGACGTTGTTTTCAAAATTATATATGTTCATACATTTCCCTTGAACTCGTCATTCAAGTGGAAAATGATTAGGGTGTTCTAGAGTATACCAAACCATCAAACAAAATATAAAAAAATATGGAAGGCGTGGGCGGTGGACTCGTGTACTCCAACTTTGAATCTGCCTCTGCCGAGATGGATCCTGACCATCTGTCAGGTAGTAATGACCCCTCATCTTCACATTTCCGTGATCAAGACCAACACTACACATATTTTCCCTCAGACGACCATGATCTCAACAGCAACTTCACAGATGAAGAAACACTTCTGTGGGCCAATGAAACCCAACAATGTTGGTGGAACGGAAGTGACACCTTGTGCAGCTACAATGATACCTCAGAAATATACGGTGAAATGTACTCACTCGGCTTTAAAATTGCAATTGCTATCCTGTACAACTCCATCTTCGTCACTGCTTTGCTCGGTAATGCACTTGTGTGTTACGTTGTCTTCTCTTCGCCAAGAATGCGTACCGTGACAAATTACCTGATTGCCAACCTGGCTGTGGGAGACCTTCTCATGGCTGTACTTTGCGTACCTTTCTCATATATCCCCGTACTTCTTCAGTACTGGCCGTTTGGACACTTTCTTTGCTATCTCCTGTCTCCAGCACAAGCGATTAGCGTCCTCGTCTCATCTTACACTTTGGTGGCACTTGCAGCGGATCGCTATATGGCCATACTGTATCCACTACGACCAAGATTCCGAAGGTAAGGTGCTATATATGTAAATATAAATTATATGCAAATTCGTGTAAGCGTAATACAAGACATCAAATGCAATTTTTTGTCCCCTTTGCTGTAGATCTCAGGCATGTTGGGTGATTGCGGTGGTTTGGCTGATTGCAATTATTACAGCATCTCCAATTGCCATCTTTACAGAGTATTATCCGGATAACGCTACTGGCCTCTACTACTGCGAAGAGGGGTCATTAACCTTTCCAGAATTATATGAAAAATCGGTTTTTACGAAATAATGAAAAGATACATTCCAGCAATTGACTCTTTAAATAAAGATCACCTTTAAGTCTTCGTGCTTTGTAATTTGCGTTTGCACATCCCGTGTAAGTGCTTAGCATTTTGTCGCTTTTGATAACTCAACGGAGCTGTACTTCAGGGTTTAATTGAAATTGAAACCATTGCCCTGAGAGAAGTAATTTGATTGACTCAGCTTCTTTTTTGGTCTCTTGATAAAAGTGCCAAAAGAGGAGGAAGTTACTGATGAATCATGACAATGTCAAAAAATCGCATCGTTTACATGCATCATTTCATTTGACACTTGATATTGCCAACTTAAAATGTATTATAAACCTCACTCACTCTTTTTCAAGTTGTTCGAAGGAATGACATCGGAATAGTTATAGTTAAGCTTTGAGCTTTGTGATCCACCACGTTTTTTTACTTAAAGGAAAATACCGCTGCATATCGTGGATACGTAATATACTTCAACTTCTTTTGACGGGATCATATTTATTGTCGTTCTCATCATCACCTACTTGACATCTTACATAAAAAGACGGAACAAAAATTCAAATACATACAATGTCAAAAGAACTGAGTAGGCAAGGAGAAGAGTGTGCTCTTGAAAATGAATAGGTTCATTGAAGCATGTACTAAAGTCTCATGACTCATATAATTACACACCACATGAATACATTTAATAGTCAATTAGAGAGGAGTGGGCTTGAAGATCATTTTTGACTACGGAAATTATAGAGAAACATAATTCATAACAAATTACATAGAACATATCCGACCTACCAATAGTTTCGCTGAATCATCATAATTTAAAATAGAATTTTTTGCTATTCACTCGCTGTTTTCTCCATTTATTATTATTTTCTGGGAATAGCTGAATTTCATTTTTGGGTGATGATAATGAACATGAGAAATCATCTAAAAGAAGCACTTCATTACAACCAGCAGTATGATAAAAGTTGTTGACGGCAATTTTCTCACTTTTTACGCACATTCTTCTTGTTAGTATCTTCATTTCAGCAAGTGGTGACGTGTGATGATGGCATGTTCTAAAACAACAATGTTGACTTGACGTTAGGATGCCGTCGGGTGTTGATTGCTAGAGTAAAGCAGTGGTTGTAGTTTTAGGGCCATTTACTATTCATTACATTATGTGCATTTTCTGATGTGATTGTTTACTTCTACATTAAAGCTGCTTCTCCTACTCTACTACAACTTTATTAGCCTATATGAATGAATATAGGTATGTGTTTTTGTACCATGCAGGCCTTTCACTTCCTTCCTTCCCCTTTTTCTGTCACTCTGTCGTCTATAGTCAGTAGTTATCCAAATAAATGATCTTGTTTTTCTCAGAAAATAGAGATATGCTTCTGTTGCGCCTACACATACACACAAATAGGTACAATGATACGCTTCAGTTTTCACCATGTTACAATCATCACACTTTCAAAAGAATTAGGTATGTACGTACTTCTCTGTCGACGTAAAATGGAGCAAGAGCAAAGCTGGTGATTGCTAGTTTCGCAAAGCAAAGCAAAGCAAAGAACTTCTGTTTTTCGTCTTCATTTCCTTTTCACTTCATTCATTCATTGGTGTTCTTTCACCCCTTCGTATATTCATTAGGAATATTATGCTTTGCCTACGTGTGTGTTGTATATAATATTTTATTACAAAATAATACACATATTGTATCTATCTGGAGGAAAGAATACTTTAAGTGGACTGAACGATGAAAGAAATCTAGAGGCCAGTAGTTTAGGAGTAGTAGATGGTACTCAATTATCGTCTTCTCTTCAAGTGACGTGCTTTTGCTTGATGACTTTCTCGGCTTTTGCCTCGATTCTATATTGTCGTTCCTTCTCTTTTTCTAAGCAGCGCTTTTATTCGTACAACTTAGGTATACATTCTTGACATTCTTTCACTTCCGTTCTTTTCACTCATTTCATTCGTTCATTAATTATCTTCTCTTCAATTAACATCTTAGTGAAGAAACAGGTCTGGGTAAAATCATAAAACTGAATGGTCAGGGAGTCAGGAGAGAAACATTTTATATTTTTAATCAAGACATGAGTCATGCATGATTCATGCAAGTATGTAGTCTTGTTCACCCAAATGATTCAAGGTTCTATAATATGCATATATATATGCATGTACCCATTTACGAAAACAAATGTTGCCGAACTTGACAACTTCCGCAATTTTTAGTCTTAATTAAAAAAACCTTATAGCACGTGCCTTGATTAAGAAATTCTTGTTATAAGAAGAGAATAGAAACGAATTGAACATATTTTTATTCACAATTAAAAGCATATTGCACGTCCTGGTTGATCGCCTTTCGTAGTAATACTCAAAAAGGAACCATAGTTCAAGGCAAAAACTTTTCAGAATAAATCATTGGATATACTGTTTTGTCTCCAAAGATTTGGTAGAACAACTTCCACGAAATGACGATATTGTTGTCTCAAAAGAGATGGAACGGGACTGAAGAGAAATGTCATTAAAAAGTCAAGAAGAAAGACAATTTTCCCCTATTACAATCTTTGGTGGTTGGCTTGCATAGAAATTAGAGTTCAAGCGCTTTCATCCAATCACATACTGTTAGCAAACTAGGTATTGAAACATACTGATAATGTAACGTNCAAAAGAGATGGGACGGGACTGAAGAGAAATGTCATTAAAAAGTCAAGAAGAAAGACAATTTTCCCCTATTACAATCTTTGGTGGTTGGCTTGCATAGAAATTAGAGTTCAAGCGCTTTCATCCAATCACATACTGTTAGCAAACTAGGTATTGAAACATACTGATAATGTAACGTTTGCTTTAACATTTTTTGAATAAAAATCAAACCGAGCATGGAGACGAACACAATCTTTAACCGAAAAGTTGAATGTAAAACAGCTGGAGGGCGGGCTCACAATGACCAACTATCAAACTATGTTTCCAACTGACTTTCCAGAAGTCATTTTGGAGTTACTAGAACATGTTCTGTTGCCCTGTAATAGTATCTGCGGATGAGGTTGCCTTTTTTAAAAAAGCAATAACGATTTCTTCGAAGAAACAAATGAGTTTTCTGTTGGATAAAAACATAATCCGTCAACAACCAAGACTTTCTAGAAGATCCTCGAAATAAACGACATACATATATACTCTTGTTACATACATACATTCGATGTTGCGATTAAGACCTTTCTGGAAGAATGAAAGGTCGTTATGAATCGTGTTTTGTTGTTTTGGATGTTGGCACTCCTGATACGAAATTGAAAACATACTAAAGAGCTAACCTGGACTTGTTGAATTGATGAATAAATTTCTCATATGTTTGACTCAGGATCATTTAATGAAAATAGATGAAGACGGATTATGAAGAGAAGGAAAATTACATTTCCTTCTTTGAGTGAAAACTGTAAATTAGTACATGTTGCATTTAATTAGTACCAAATCGAACATGAGGTTTGATTACTCCATCAATCAGTTGCGTTTGTAAGTCGAGGACGACAACGTGACTTTGCTTTGTCTATTAAGTGCGTAGGTATATTATGTACTTTCTCCTTAGATGACGCAAGACAAATCAGCATAGTATACTGTGTAAGTAATATAACAGTTCACCGATTTAATCAATAATGTTGTAAAGACTGAAATTTTCTTAGTGGTACTTGTTTTATCAAGATCAAAGAGCAATAATGGTTGTAATTTAATTGAAAACATATAGGATGTAAATTACACACACAAGACTATTATTAAACGTAAACTACAAGTTGGGAAATAATTTCATAATTTTCCTCTCTTGTCGTGGCGCACTTGTATTTCCTCTCGGTGTACACTTTTCCCCGTTCTTTAAAATTGAATTTAAATATAGATATTACGCATTAGGTTATGTGGTTTCAATAACATCAAGCAGTGAGGTTGACGTCAACCACGGCGAACTTAATTTGCCCTGAACTAAGAGAAGTACCTGAACAAACACATTCACTACTCTTGATTAGATCACTAAACGAATTTCCTTCAATTAAAATTAAATAATTGTCCTTATTTTTCTTTCATACATATCACGTAGGTGTATATAGCCGTGATACATGGCTGCATTTAGGCAAATGAAATCTTCATAGGAAATAACATTAATAGAATGGTATTGTTTTTAACTAAGAATGTTCTTGAGTTAATGTAATTGTTGCTAATTGAAATGGAGGAAGAGTTTCAAGTTAGTTGTGATATAGTTGATTTATCATAGACATCTTAGCTTAGGTCTCATAAGGTGAAAAGATCTTTAACAATTAGTAGACCGGACATGACATGCCAGAATGGAGAAGCTTAAGTAACATACAAGTAATGGATTTAATTTTAACTTTTCCTTTTGTTCTATACATACATCTCAACGATTACTTGGAAATTGAAAGAGCAGGAATTAACGTGAAACAATCTAAAATGAAAGAAAAGTATTCTCCTTTGCAGTTCCATATTATATTGAAAACACGAAAAAAACTATTACTTTTTGGTGAAAGTAATTAGATACGTAGTAAAGTACATATATAGCATGCAAGGTCTCATAAGGTGAAAAGATCTTTAACAATTAGTAGACCGGACATGACATGCCAGAATGGAGAAGCTTAAGTAACATACAAGTAATGGATTTAATTTTAACTTTCCTTTGTTCTATACATACATCTCAGCGATTACTTGGAAATTGAAAGAGCAGGAATTAACGTGAAACAATCTTAAATGAAAGAAAAGTATTCTCCTTTGCAGTTCCATTTATATTGAAAACACGAAAAAAACTATTACTTTTTGGTGAAAGTAATTAGATACGTAGTAAAGTACATACATAGCATGCAACCTGTGCACTTTAAATTGTAGAAAAAGGATTCAGCTTGCGGTTTGCCAACTTTCACTCTCCTTTGAAAAGTGTGGTAGTTGTATATCCTTCTGACAGGTTAGTAGAATGTATTTCTGCTGTTAGAAAAAGGCTGATGATATGAAATTCGGAAATGAAAATTCTACTTTTCATGTTTCTACTACAGGAACCCAAACAGGAAACTGTACTGGAAGTAGAATGGATTTCTGCTGTTAGAAAAAGGCTGATGATATGAAATTCGGAAATGAAAATTCTACTTTTCATGTTTCTACTACAGGAACCCAAACAGGAAACTGTACTGGCTAAAACTAAAAGATTCGACGGTTGGTTAAAAAGAAAACCGCAATGTACTACCGATATTACGTCCATCCGGTTAAATTTCAATTTTCTTTAATAACATTGTTCATGACATTTTTGTTTCGTTATAGGTTAATAGTTAACCTCGATCGTCAATAACAATTTATTATGGACAGTACATCACCATTTAGTTACGACATCTTCAGACAATTAAAGTCAATGGAAAAATACGATTGTTGCACCCAATTGTGTAAAGTTAGTAGAGAACGGAGTATGATTAGTTCAAAGCCAATAAACAAAGCCATACTTTGTGATCTTATGATTGTACATCATGCAACTTACTTAGATGGCATCTTTGCTATTTGTATTTCGATCAAGGAAATTGATCAAGTTCAAGTTTTATGTCGCATGACTGCACATATTATAAAGACTTCCCGAAAATAGACAGGAAAACGAATGGATTCAAACAACCACAGTATGACAGCAGTCATACATTTTTCATTTCGGCTTTTACCAAGATCTTTCAATTGATTCCAGAGTTTCATAAACAATTCAACGACAATCAAAAACAGGTTACCAGTATAGACTTAGAGGCAGCCTTTTTTATCCGTCCATGGAATAAAACTAACGAGAGGGATGTACAATTCCATTTATTTCAAAGGAACAGATCATCGCTACCTTCATTTTCTGCGAAAGCAAGAAAGAAAATAAGGACAACATATTATTTTTCCGGATATTTCGCTAGGTACATAACGGATCCGCCAATAAAAATGGACTATTTAAGCTTATCTCATGTAAAATTCAAATAATGTTTATGTACTTGAAGCTGGTCCAAAGTGTTTGTCGTTGCAACCCAGTAGTATTTTGTGAGAGTTGAGACACTAGTGGTACTGATCATAAACGTCATAACGGATTATGGTGTAGAGGACCCGATTCAATGTTTTAAGAGAAAAAATATCCGAATTCGTGGTTCCATATATTCCATTCGTTCTTTTTTTTCTGAAAAACAATAGGTAAGCTGGAAGCGTTGAATAATTCATAGTTGGAAAAAATGCTTCTGCAGAGTATTTGGATGATTTCCATTTTTGAAAGTAAGAAAAGGGCACCTCGCAGGATGTGCAATCTACTGAATAAAATCATATTTATAAGAGACTAGCATCAGGAATTTTTATGACATTACATTTTTATTATTTTGATCCCACCTACGTATATTCTCATATAAGCAACCAAAATGGACCATTATACATTTATATCTAATATCTTACCAATAATAATTTTTACAAGCATGTCTCCTTTCCAGACAGCATTCTTCTAGAAATAAATATACGGTCATTCATGAAAGTAATGAGCACATGGAGCTCACAATGTGTAATAATAAACTATACTGTATACGCTTAAAATTGGGATGCGATTTAATGGTTTCAATGAATTACATTATCTTTCAATTTTTTAAATTGAACATGAATCCCCTGCCAATAAATGTGGATATTTCTTCTTTTAATTGCAACAAGATCACGTTTGTTTTCCAGACATTTTCAAATTAAAATCCACTTGTCCCAGAACTTTCAAGGACATCTGGGTCGTTGAGAATGAAATACATTAATTGGATGCTTTATTTATACACATAGATTGAATGTTTATATCTGTTTTCCTGATAACAAGAGCTTATTTTGACTGGCACCACCAAGGTTAGCTACCATACAAGTTACACAGCATGAGCTCAAGTTTGATCATTTGAAAAAATATACCTATAGATTCGAAATGACGTCTGTGTGATCAGTAAAAAATGTAATATCTCAGGATAGAGAGCTTTGAAACGTCAGTTATCTCAAGTAAAAGTGCTAAATCGTTAATCGATATCTTCTTTGGGCTAGTATAATTTATGTTAATAGGTTATACAATGGTTAATCGATACGACTAACCAACATTAGTAACGTTGCTAATAAGAATTTCCTCCCATAAGCCTATCTTAACGACCTTAACGGCTTAATGCTCAGCAGCGTCGTATGATCAAGCATGTGCAAGTAATTTTGGATCATCCGATCATCCACCCAGCAATATTGCAATGGTGCACCTACTGTTAGTTAATGACTTGCTCTACTCAGAAATGTGCAACCCGGTAAGAGTTACGGTTATACAGGAATTATGTAAATAAACAAAATCATATTTATAGATTCGTACAATAACGACCTCGCTGGCTTACATTGTATTCATTGCTCATTCAGCGAAACAGTCTACATGGTGTACAATTAAGTTGGTAATTCATAAAAAAGCTTTCTCTTCGTTCAATTTACTTATCATCACTCATTACACGTGAAATAGGGATCAGGCCTTGCACATATGCGTCCATTTTTCACCTATTTATTAAAACCCTGTGGCGTACACTCTTTTTTGCATATGGATTGAATGCCCCATACTGCTTGAAAATATTTACCTGCTTTTTCTTCTGATCTAACGGAAACAGCCATTAGCTCTAATTTGCTGCAAAATGGGGAATGTGCAATGGTAATGTTGGCAATAATAATATCAACTAACTCGCTTTTCAGTGTGTGGGCTTTGGTGCAGTCCAGTATCCCTCGCACAAGGGGAGAAAAGACAGATGTATGGGCGAAATTTGGTCTACTAATAAAACGAATGAAGGAAGTGGACTGATACTAACAAGAATTTATACATCTGTAGAGACTGTCTGTCCTGTTTTATTGTAGTTATTACACAATCATAATATATCGTCTCTGGTATTATGTCGCGATAATATAGTTTGTTGCTGGGTTGTCGTTTCGCCACATGCACGAATATATTTCAACAGCACATCTGTGTGTTGGATTAAGTTTGTATTTTGTCGTGGCCATCGACTTGGCCAATAGTAATGACCATTCACTAGCTTTATAACGACGAAACAAGTAAAATATAAGTTTGTTGTCGCTTCTGTTGAAATATTGAACTAACAATAGTAAGGGTTAAATAATAAGCAAACAGGCCATTTGGTTTGATTCGGAGAAAGTAATACCTCTGTACAAATTGTTGGACAAAGGTCTGCAAGCATTTTTTCAATTGAGCGAGATGCAGTCACAAAATATCTATCATAGCTTTTTGCGCGTTCAGAGCATCGTGTCAAATTACTATCTTTCGGCATGCAGAAACACTGCTTAACGTGATATTGCAATGTGTTGCTGACTGGAATTTTCCATTGTTCAGCAATGTATATAATATTTACCTATATACATTCTCTCAGTAACTAAAAGGAATTCATAATAACTACTGCTGCGAGGAGATGATTGAGATCATACCATAATATGTATGTATCATATGTATATTTAGCAAAGTCAACTAGTGATGTTCTAATTCAGGTTATATATATTCAAAAATATAATTCAAAATATATATAATTACGGTGCATGAAGTAGGTAGTGGATATCACCTCATATTTGTGGTTTCCCTACTTCATTGCGGTTGTGGAAACTATTTTCATACATGAAAAATCTCATTACTATTATCTCTCTCTTTTTCACGCAGTTGTGTACTTGTAACATTACACTAGACTATATATATACTACGTGCTGGACTCAACTTCGAAGTAAACACGATTGTACAGCATTTACCCACACACCCAAGAGACATTGGAGTACACACTGGTTGGAAATTTGAGAGCAGGCGTTTATTTTAGTACTTGATTAACTAGTACAATTTATAAATACCCTTCCCCGCTCTCAGTAAATTGATGCACTTGCTCTAGCAAATCAACATCATCATTCCATATCCATTAAATCTCTCTCTGTCTCCCTTTCGCTCAGGGAATTGTATTACAGAAAAAAACTCATTAAGAGAGCATCCACACTCTACACATTAATGAGAGTCACATTATACCATACACAATATTAACCATTGTCGAGTCTGTGGCAAGTACTCTTTAGCTACGGCATCACATCACACGTACCGTACAATCATCAGGAGAAAAGCATAAGTCCCAAAAGCCTCTCGATTTAATTAGTCAGGTGAAAAGGGAGATGTGTCTGGCCTACAAAAGTAACAAATGGAATAATGCACACATTCATGCATGCTAGCCCTCACCTTCATTTCCCTCAAATTACAGATTGTTAAATGTTATATAGCATGTATTCCCTTTTGAAAGATGTTTCTCCGACGGTACAATCCTCTTACCACAATACTTTGTGTAATTCAAATGCTCAAAGTAAGTGGAACAGCACACACATAAAAAGTTATAAGCCTCTGACCATCCACCCAAACTTTTATTGCTTAATGACAAAAGGCGCCCTATACATAAGAAGACGAGAAGATGAACTAACCTACCTATTCCGTTCACTACTTGTAGTCCACTTTGGTTTTCATCAAACTTTTTTCTATTTCAAGTCATTCAACAAAGTACGTGTTTTGTGGTCTGTATAAAATCGAGATACAAACGGCTAGTTTTAGTATTTGTTTTCAACCACTATCTTCTGTGATATAACATTTACACCGTAATATACTGAGATGTGCATCATAGAAAAAAGTTTCTGGGTAGCTCCTTGTTTCACCAGAAAGAACATTAAGTCGACCAACCACTTTTTGCTCACTCACGTACTTTCTTCTTGGTTTGCTTTTACTGTAGCTCTGAGTGCCAGCAGCAGTGAAAGTGAACAGCTCTCGATTTCCGGCATTGCATTACTGAAAGTTTTCATCTTACACATGTGCGGGCAGAAGGAAAATTGAAAGAGATTTTTTTTCTTGCAATTTTTAGCTGTTGTTTGAGGATTCTATAAGTGGACTGGAATGTTTTAATTTGATTGCGGTGTACCGAGTATGTAACACTACAATATGCTTACTTATTATTATATACCTACTTGTGTTATAACAGGAAAACAAAATTGAGAAATAGAGAATTTTTTTACGGGTTTCTCCTTTTTGTCCTTGGAGAAATCAATTCAATGTCTTTTTTATGCTTGTTCAGATTGTTGAATTTTATCTAGCTTATCATCCACGTACTACTAGTACTTACGTTAGATTGAGTATGGCTGTTTTAGAGAGAATATGGTCGAATGAAGTTATATAACTAATTGTAAGTTCACATTGACTTATATAACATGCAAATAGGAATGATGATCACCTTAAAATAGTTGCGTGTATCCATTGAAATGCTAACTATAGAGCGGTCTTTGAGTTCCCAGTACACAAGAAATAGGTTTAATTAAATTGTAAATGTACAAACTGACAAGATGCCAGTAGTTAAATTAGTTTTCTACTTGCTGGTCTACTACTGGTCCCATGTCGCTATTCGAGCTTGTTTTTCATTTGAGAGAGAAATTCATTATTTCTTCATGCATGGTGTAATAATAATTTGCACGGATTACTGTTGGATAACAGTACTATATGGGATATTATAGCAAAAATTCTACTCATATTGTCAAAAGTGTCCATATCTCTTGAAAGCATGTATTGACAATCGACGACAAAGTGAACGATGTAAAGCAGAATTTGCGTACTTTATTAGCATTTTCCAATCTGAGCGCTTTCTTCATGTTCACAGTGAACGAATTGGAATTTTAATTTACTTGCCTGGCTATGTATTGTCAAAGTCAAAGGAATATTGATTCCCTTCCATTTTCATTAATGCTCCATGTGCGTCTCTTATTAAACTTTATGGAAAATATATTAAATATATGATCTTTATTTTTTTATTACTACGTACATGCTTTGTTCATACTTTTGATGACATTTTTTATTGGAAAATACAGCGAAGTGAAAACTAATCAAGTTGCCTTTCTTTTTTGCTTTCCTTTTAAATCCTTTCTCCGGATCGGGCTGATGTTTCTTCCCTTCCACTGATGTGTTTGCCGTCAATTCGCAACAATAACACCACCAAATGGTCCAACTTTCACTTCCGGACCAACCACAACAACAATACCAATGGATGTGGATGTAATGATGTTTTGCAATTTTCTCCTGAAATCTTTTCCTTTCATTGCACGGAAATTGCCAAATGCTTCCTCAAACGCTCTATTTCATCGGGACTGCGGATATAATAGTCTGGATGGAAAAGAATGGGCGCAGAAAACTTCAAACTACCTTACGGTCTTACGTTGATGATACTCCAGTACTTTTTCCCTCTTATAGTACTCATCTTTACATACTCCAGGATTGCAATGGCTGTTTGGGGCAAAAAATCCCTTGGAGAAGCAGAGGATAGCCGGGATCAAAGGCTAGCGAAAACCAAACGTAAAGTACGTATAAAACCTTTAATTTGCATTTATATTACTGTATACTTTTTTAAAACCTTTTTACTGAGAATTTCCAGCGGAATACTATTCTACGAACGTATGCAGATTATTATGCCCTTTTCCAAAACAGTATACACTTGACATTTTAATTACCGTTGCCAGAAAAAAATCTCTCGATTTATTGTGCACTGATCCAGGTTTTCCTTGTAAATACTTCACTGAGGATACTATGACGCGTTCAATTGGTTTTTAATTACATATTAATTGCGTTTTTAAGTTCAGTGTAACGTTGTTCATGTCCTCTTGTTCTTGTTGTGTAAATAATCAATGAAAATGAATATGAATGTGCCTGTCTTTGGTACATTTTCTTCCATCTTCTTCTTGTTATAATAATATTTATGTTTCTTATTATGTTTTTTATATTTTTTATTTATACATGGATGCCTTGTATGTTGATTTTTCAGACGGTCATTATGAGTCTAAGCGTCACAGGTCTTTACACAAGTTCATGGTTAGCATTCAATATTTTGATGCTAGTGGGTCCCGACCGAATTGTTTGGTATCCTCAGTATGTGTTTTTTGCATGCCACTTGCTTGCCATGGCTCATACGACTTACAATCCCATAATTTATGCTTGGATGAACGTGAGATTTCGAACCGCTTTCCTCTCTGTCCTCTCGCGTCTCAACCTTCTCTGTCCCTGTCTACTCAATTTGTGTCTCGCTCGAAACTCATCACCCAGTAACACCAATAGCCAGTACCCAATCAACTCCTATTACAACAGTAACCACCACAGTTTGTACATTCGCCAACAAATCTACGGCAGCGCCGCCCAGGGCTCTAATAAACTCCTCCTGCAACAGCAGCAACAAAATAATAAGCTGCCAAACCAACAGCAAAATAATATCTCTAAAAATGCATCAGCGGCCAAGCAAAGGACAGCATATCAGTTGACCAACGGTTCTATAAAGTCAAATCTAGAAAGCGACCCACTTGTCCTTATAAGCATCCCCACGGACCAAATTGACAATCAAAAGAAGCAACAGCAGTTGACTCTTCAGCAAAATCAGGTCATTAATAACACCAATGGAAGCGTGACTGTTTCGCCAGCATCTGTCAACGGTGGAATTAAGGAGACCAACATGAACAATCGCAATCAGCAGCTTTCACCTTCTAAAACTACTCCTACCAAACTTAACAACGTTACTAAAATCAACCGCAGCACTAATAACACTTCAGAGGGCAATCACATTGCAACTACCATCATTACTTGTAACAATAAAAACAGCAGTAGTCACTCGTCTTCCCCGAACCACATGACAGTTGCTGGTGACAAGGTGAAAGCTTCAAGTCCCTTGCCACAACCACTTCCAGTTGAGATTCTCGCTACTGCGAAGGATGAGGATTTGATCGATGAAAATGAAGATGATTGTGAAGTGGAGGCTCCGGTGTGGACTTAATGCGGCAGAGAGATGTCTGACTTTCTCTTTAAGTACAACATATGTAACAAGCAAAAAAACACTAAAATCTCTACTAAAAAACTTTTACTTCAGCTTTTTAAACAATAAGAAGCCATTTTGTCAAATGCGTTGCGTCTGCAGCACTCGCCACCTCCACTTCATCTTCTTCAGTAGAAAAAAGTTATCCACGTTTATAATCTCCTTGTAAGTGTCTTAATAATATGTCATGTCTTTTTTCTTTATTCTTGCTGTTTGTCGTGTTGATTTTTATGATGATGACACTAATACAATATATACTCATACAAAGTAACAGTAGACTTTATATACTACTACTTGAATTTAACATTAAATGGACTTTCTCTTATCATGACTTCACCATATACCATCTTACTCATCACTAAATCACCATCTGCTTATCAAAGAAAAATACATCATCTCACCATCTTATATATCGCACTGCTCGTCAACAAAAATCTAATACTTATCTGTCAACTTATCACACTCAACAAGACGAGTAAAAAGTCACAAAAATAATAATCTTAATGTTTGCAACTGCCTGGCCTGTACTTCTACAACCACTGTTTGAAGCTGAAAAAAGAATTATGATGCGATTTGCGAATTTTTGCGATGCTGATGTGCTGACACACTTTAAAAATTGCTGCCTGCCTTCCTTATCAAAACAAAATACTTCAAAGGGGAAAGGCATCCAAATATTTTTAGTAGATTTAATGCGGATTTTTGCGGCAGAAGAAAATACACGGGAAAATCCGATTTTTTTGGCTGAATATGGCCTTTTCGGCACATTTCAGTAATGTATTTTAAATTGCCCCTTTTCCTTGGTGTGAAAATCGTTTGTTTTGTGACCTTGTCTTTTGTGAATTGTATTTTTTCCTGTCAAACGCAATCCGGCAAAATACCCGAAAATGCCAAAACGCTTTTAAACGATATTGCATGCACGCATGTACAGCTATGCAAATGCTTCTGTGTGAAAGTACCGACCGGGTACTTAAAAAAGCTTTGTTTTTTTAAAGATTTGTTGAATTTCATAAGTATTTTTGTAACTGGAATCAGCAAGCCTGTCAATTCTTCATGCATGTAAGCATAATGTATTTTGTATTTTTGAATACAGTTCGAGGTATGCTCAACATGTTTTCGTGTTGGGTGGCTCAATTTTTTTGGATGCACGACATGGCCTTTTGCCTTTAAAAATACTTTAAGTCCTAGCTTTTCAAGTGCTCAATGTATGCTGTCAGCCACTTTTGCTAAACTACGTGGGGATTTTTGCAGGAAGAAACACGAACCCATTTTGTACTTTGCTTTTATGCCTAAGCATTATCTGTTGAGATATTTCTCAGACATTTTTGACAGTTAAAAGTGTATAAACAAAAATACTAACATTTATTGATGTAACATGTATGTTCAGATGAAAGTCATTTTTTACGTTTGACTTGAGTCTATTATTTAAATGTGAATCAAATCGGATTTTCATCCAGCCTTTTTCTAAGAACCATTTAGTGAAGAGGTGCGCTTCATTGTATCTTGTTTGAGGGGGAGGAGAAAAAAGATATAAATCCTTGTTACTCAATGAGCTTGAAACGAGATTTGGCTTCAGAACCGAAACTTCTTTTATGCCTTTAAGCCTTTTCCAGATAAGTTACCTTTTTGTGTTTATTCGTAGGCGTATTATTGTATGTGTACTTTTGGTCCAAAAAGGAACTACGCAAATTAGGAAAGACGCTTATTTATAATGGCAAGCTTTTCCTACCCTATTTTTGACAAGTTACAAATCTCTTATTGAATTGAAGCCGATCCAAGGTAATACTGTCCATGTCTCGCAGTTTATTGTAGGCTAAATATATATAGATTACGAGTGTTCATATTTTATCATAAGACAGTCATATTTGATTCTCAGAACGAAAATCTTTGTGGAATAGGAAAGAAACGGAGAAAACGAGAGAGAAAGTATATACATTTTGACCGGAGGTGTATAGAATGTATAAGGGTTTATTTATAAGACTAACGAGTGAAATTTGGTTAGTGAAAGTGTGTTCTGCGTGATACCTTGTTGCTTATCTGGTTACGGACAAGGCAAGGGGATCACTTGAACTACAACTACGGCAAAGAAAGTTGCTCGTAACAGAATATGTTATACTGAGGGTAAAAGTGTGTTTTCCATAACCGTCATTTAGGTTGACAGATTTGGCTTATCCGTGGTTGGAATCTTTTGGGGATAAAGACTGAGATGTTTGCGTGGTTCTATTGAGTAAATTGGGACAAATACAGATGAACATGGAGAGTGTAATGTTCTTTAGGGACCATGGGTCTGTTTGAAAGAAAACCAGACCGAGTACATGGTCCTTGAGAGAGCCAAACCAACTATGTGTTCATAGTATTCCTAACAACCATATATGATCTTTGGTTGTGGGATTGGGGATGGCAAAAATACATCAATATTAGAATAAGAGATCTTCTTTACTACTGTAAATGAATGTAATATTAACTGATACCAAACTTTGTTAAGCAAAAAACAATAGGCACCACGCGGTCTATTATTATTATGTGCCTTAGGTTGAATATTGAGATAATCAGGATATGGAAACTCTACTTCGCGAAAGGAAGACAAAAATGGTAAAAATGACTCTTGGAGAAAATTTGAAAATTCATCCATATTTAAATTTGCGAATAAAAAGTAAATTAGCATATTACCTAGAACACTCATATGAGGCACTTTTCGTTGAAATAAATAATAAAATAGTAAAAATTGAGGAATTAAGTAATTCTAAAAAGTAATTCTTTTACTAAAAGTAATTCTAAAATAATTTTCAGATGACAAATTACTAAAATCTAGTTTGGCAGTCGTTATTACTTTTCTGGAGAGGAAACATTTATTCAAGGAACATTTTTCGTATTAACTTCAATTGGAATAAAATTCCATTAGTTTTTGGAAATTCGTAAAGATTTACTTAGACCATGTCATTTTTCAAAAGCTCAATATTTTGTTATCCTTTTCTGGAGATTGTGTCTTTAAAATGATAAGACCATTTTACCATAAAAGATACGAAAGAGGAAAAAATAAAGAAATAGACAGTTACAAACTTTCAGCATGATTGAACAAATTGATTGACTTGCTTGAACGCGGCTGTCTGTGTCAGTTTATGCCAAGCCATGTTATGCTACTCTTTCTGATGATGGCAGTTTTTCATTTTCTTAAAACAATGACGAAGTATTCCCAGTTGAACATGTTCATCCTACAACAGGATTTGCTCCATTTTCTATACCGGTCTAGAAGAAAATTGAATTTGGAGTTTGCATAATGGAGTGACAGAGTATGTACGTAAATTGTACATATAAAAATTTACTGTTGAATAGTAGCTTAACTTCTTTATGCACATCCAAAAGGGCTTTAGTTTTTCGTTTTTCTTGAGATTTCGTGATCGTTAAACTTTTGGCTACATATAATATGTACTCTTATAAATATTTTGATTTCTAAACTTTTCAAATGTCTAAGTTCTTTGTCAACCTTAAGTCCTTTACTTCAGACACACGTCAAAGGTTATTACGTCATTTGTCATACATAATGGATAAATCTTTTGCAAACTGTACATATGTATTTATGTTTTCTACCTACGCGGAAATAAATGTGAACATTTTGATTGAACTTTTATTACGTTCATCTGCCCTTACATTGATATAATAACAATAATTAAATATTAGTCAGCAATTATTTGGATGTGGCAACCAACAACTTTGAAGTATATATTTGAGAATTACTCGTTTAATATTTCCATTCATTCATTCTTGTTCAAGGTAAAACCCAACCAATGCCATCATCAGTTCAAGGACTTGGCAAATAGTACAACTTTTACTGAGGGTTGAATGAGAAGGAAAATTACTCACTGGATATGTAGTCCAATGATTTGTAGTAGATGTCATATAACAAGTGAAAGGAAAAGAAACTGGCATTTATATCTAAAATATTTTGCATCGATTAAGAATTAATTACTAGGAGGCTTTATCATCTAAGATTTTTAATTATAAAAGTGAAAATAACAAATCAAGCCAGCTCAGCCATGAGTACATGTTATATGAAAGTAACTTATTTTGCTGCAAAATGAATGTTACTTTTTGCGATTACTCACGTATGGTATCTTATCTACTATCTACATGCTGTGAAAATGATGACTCTGAAACGACTGCGGATCGTCAATACCAGCTGAAAGCCATCTCATCTCCGATGTTTATTGCATTTTGTGAAACAAGCCAAATGGCTGATACATTTTTACAAAATAAATGGATGTTGTTTTGATGTTTGTTTCTGAAGTGTTATTTCTACAGCATTCAATATTTAAACTGTTTCGCTACTTCATCACATTTCCATTGTTCAGGTTGTTTATACCATACGCTTCACTAAACAAATCCGACACGGTTACATTTTGTATCCAATCAACTTATCTGGTATATTGATAATCTTCAGTGTTTGTTGGAAATCGTATATCCGTGTAGGTGAACAAATAAATCGTTAATTATATGCTTGTTTTAACAAAAAGGTTTCAGCCAACTCATATACCAAAGAGACCCGTATGTATTCTGGTCTACTGGAACCACTCCGCTATGAAAAAGATATATTCCGCACAAATGGCTTTCAATTGTAAAACATGTACAAATGACATCAACAAAGATGAAATTTTAGTACACTTTATCAGTTGACAAATTCCAAAGAAAAGCGGAAAAGCTTGTATTCACAGAATAACGAAGCATTGAGCACTGTCCTATTTGTAAATCTACACTCTCTATAGTACATATGCGTATCATATCATTCCATTCGTGACGTTCTGTCTGTTTTCTCTTCCGTTCTCGTATTCTGGTTTCTCGGAAGAAAAGCTGTAAATATGGGAAAAGATATTTAAACATCTTCGTTATTGAAGGATACACACGTTAATACTTATTCGGAAGCATTGCGCATTATTAATATCTTAGTATGTTTATGGATTTCATGGTACATTCTCCTCTCCGTTTTCTCCGTCGTGTTCTCCTAATAATAACTCTCAAGAGGGATATGATATGGATATATATTATGGTTCTTGGATGAGCTCACTGAGAAAGCTTTATGTGTGCGGTTTGGTATGCACGCGCAGCATTAAACACAGAAGTGAAAGTACTTTACACGGTATGAAGTAA
>JAHZMV010001979.1:0-24618 GCA_027743765.1 Coecobrya sp. COE2
GAGATTTTCACGAATTCAAAAATTACAACTGTCGACACAATCAGAACATAAGCAGAATTACTCACAGACGTGCATTTCATCATGTAAGCTTAGATCAAAAGTAGCCGATGCCGCTTGTAAACTGCATTAAAATATTTTCAACTTGACAAGAGAAAATTGCAAGATTCAAAAATGTTTATATTCACCTTACTTGACACCTTTGTCCAAGCTTATTTTCGTCATACATATATAACGCATTGCAACGGAATATAATGATCCAACCAAGTTATTATTATGTATAAAGAAAATCTGCGTTTTAAAAGTTCTTGAAAGGTTGAGTAATGAATACTACCTCCAAGAGTAACATCGAGTATTACTGCCTTGCCAGCCTCACTGCTTGTCTATTGTCTACTTAAAGTTTTCAGCAAAAAAGACAAGAAAAATGTTGAAGGGACGGGGAAAATAATTCAAGATAAATTGTGAAATGTTGTCTTTGAGATCTCTGAGAGTGGACTTCACTGTTAAAATTCATTCTAGTGTTCTGGTCGAAGTAACTCGTGGCGGAGCTCCTCATGTTCTTTTCTTTACAGTTATGGTGTGACATGATTTAGCTAGACTGTTAGTGTACGCATTAATGTACAAACATATTTCATAGTGGCTGACGACATCACTTACACTTTTGCCTAAATATGTTTAACTTGGCATAATCTTCAGAGTTGGGGAGGAGAGCAGAATGCATTATCACAATCACAATAATATCTCCGTGACAGGTTTTGCTTGTACACAAATATTTTCTATGCAGAAAGACATTTGAGGATGGTTCAGTGCTGTATGATGATACATGATGGTCAGAAGAGTCATGATAACATTTTAAAATTATTTATTAATCAAATTGTTTAGGAAAAACAAGTTAAGATGTAAAGACTCAGTTGATCAATGTCACAAATTTTAATGACTTTCTTCACAGAGTTACTGTCTTGAAGAAATTGCGTTTTTATGTTGGTTTGATTAGATGCTATAGAGTATTATACTCATGTCAGTTAACAGACGGATTAAAGAAAATATTTAAGTGTTATAAACATGGTCGGTGTCAACTTTAACGTGTGTCGGTACTCGTTAACTCTGTAAGGTCAACACCCCTAGGTTACCAGGGAAGCATAATTTTGATGACAAAAATTTGATGACATGTGTCATTATTAGGAAAATGAATAGAACATCAATGCATATTTTTTGAATTTCAATATTAGTACCATTATAACCTGCACAATGCATGATGGTCAGAAATATAAGCCCTTTATCAAACTTTTTATTTAAAAAGTTTACTTTTCATGGCATGGAACACCAGTTTCAATTATCACACATATCATGATGTCGCATTGCTCTATTTCAAATCGTTTTATTCATTGTTAATTGTTTAATATTTGAGAAAGCAGAAAAATTAATCCATTATTACAAGTTCACACTCCACAAGACTCCCACTAAAATGCTGTCATTATTCATAATATTGTCCCATTGCTATCCATCCATCTACATACATATATGTATAATGTATATTCTGTATCCACAATTTGTTTTTCTTGAGACAATAAATTACAAGTCGGTAGGTTACATCTTCTGATGCTAAAGTAAAGCTAATCCAAAAATCAGCAAGTCTAATACCTGTTTACGGGCAAGTTAGCAGGTACACGTCCTCATTAGCAAACTGCAAACATTGGTTTAGGATAGACATGACACAGTACAAGGAAGGACAACTCATTATTATTGTCTCGTGCGTGATATTGCAATCAAGCACATCAATTACACCATTTAGTTGTCATCTCAAGATACGTTCATTGTTGTAGATCATGGAACGAAAAGATTATGTTCTAGGGTTCTTTATAAGTACCTATGCATGCAATTTCGATTATGTATTTTTGCAAATTATTAATAACATAATAAAACGTTATACTTACTGGTTTATCCTTTTTACTCATTCGTTTCATTCAAGCACACGACCATCTGGCCAATTTTCATAGCTTCCCAACTAAATATTTCTGATTTCTATTGACCAAGAGCTGGACTGCTAAAGAAATCTTATAAAGAATCCGAGGTTGACGGAAGCCTGACCCGGTTGCTTTGTAAGGGTAAAATGAGATTTAACATTTGTTTTGCTTGTTTCTCTTTGCTAAAATATCTTGCTTGCTAATTTTATCGTTCACTTTCTCCACCAAATTCAGTTTTGGTTCCTCTTGTCCTCAGGATGCCGGAGAATAATTTTAATTTTAAATCAGTGATGACAATGACATATATATTAATGTTCAGTATAGGAAGATAAATATTAAACTACTTTTTGTTTAGGTTCTCCTTACTCCTTATGAGTGAAACCAAACGGAAGTTTGGGGCTTCATGAGAAAACTGATATGGATGTTGTTACTTAATTGAACACGAAAAATCAATACATTCGATTCTTTCTAAGAAATGTTTTTCAAATATTGCTTACTCCAACTCAAAATCATTTTCTTTCACTCATGTATGTATGTACATTGCATATTAAGCTATATTTCCCATTTACGGTTATGTTTCATTGTTTGGTTATGATTTATCGGAGCAATATTATTGTCAATTGTATTTGTGGGTCGCTCACTTCGATTACATGATAGGTTTTCTGTATTATCAATTGACCAGAAATATTGTGTAAATTCGTTTTCCAAGATTTTTGGCAACTGTACAAATGGTCATAGCAAAGGGTTCATTTTGTTTTTCTGTATAGTAATTCAATGGAAAGACTTTGGGACTAAAAGATCCCAATTCTCAGACATGAAAGTGGCAAGTTAAAACAATAATATTAACAGAAAGGTGAACCTAATCAAATGCATTATGTAGTATTTTATTCTATAGAATATTATAAGACTATCCAGTTGTAATGAACATGAATTTTGGTATTCTTTCTATTTTTGGAATGTAAATATGCTAACACAAAATTAACATGCGAATACAATACATACAAATCTGATTCTGATTTCAGGCAAAATTCTACTTTAATATTAATGGAATCTTTATGTAACAGCACCCCAGTGGTAAGCCAATTGTGCGGTTTCGGATGTACTTTGTTTAGGAAGGATTATACGAAGGGAATTGCAATTCGTTCAGCTATATGGAGTTTCCTCATTCAGACCATATAATAAAGATGACCCATGTTGTACTTAGTTTTACCAGCCACCCTGAATTACTTTACTAATCAAATCCTTTGTCCATAAACTGGAAATAAAGTATCAGATTGGTAGAAGAGATAATGCCGTTTAATCTACTTTAATATTAATAGAATCTTTATGTAACAGCACCCCAGTGGTAAGCCAATTGTGCCGTTTCGAATGTACTTTGTTTAGGCAGGATTATACGAAGGGAATTGCAATTCGTTCAGCTATATGGAGTTTCTTCATTAAGACCATATAATAAAGATGACCCATGTTGTACTTACTTGTTAGTTTTACCAGCCAGCTTGAATTACTTTACTAATCAAATCCTTTGTCCATAAACTGGAAATAAAGTATCAGATTGGTAGAAGAGATAATGCCGTTTATTTGTGGCCTCCCATATCCCATGGTGAATGTAAAAAGCTAATAAAATTTCTTCTGTGATTATGAATTTTGCTGTAGGGTGAGTGCATTTGCGTTACTTTTGGCAAGTTGTCAAATTTCCCGTTTAAATATACACATTATATATGTGTTCATCTTTTATCAGCTTAAACCTAATGATAGTTCTGAAAGTTATTAAAAGATGATGAAAATGATTTCTATTTCTTTGTTAAAGATGCATGTTGACCACAAACAACAAAAGTATGTCGTGTCCATAGATGAACACCGAGAAGTGGACAGAAGCACTTGTATTTGCAATAAATTAATTGTTGGGGACTCTTACCCCAATAATGTCTAATATAAGTAGTCTGATACCCTAGTATTTAGTAATCAGTTTTTCGTTATTGATTGATGGAATTAAATGATACACATCGTCAGAAAGGAAATCAACAATTAACTTAATGCAAATTAAATGTATAGCGACCGGAAGAACATTAAATAATGCCGGAAGCGATAGTGCTTTTCCCAAGAACATTGCTTGATCTTCTGGTACGGTTCTCCAAGTTCACGTTAATGTTCAAATTCAAAATTTATCACTGGCCATAATATTAATATGATATTGTAATAAGAAATTTAATTTACTCATAAACTGTGTTTGTATTATGATTAGAAACAGTTAAAAAATTACCTACTGAAATTTATGGTTAATAGCATCAAGTGTATTTTTCATTCATATATTAAGTCTGGGCTAAACATGAAAAATAAAATATGATAGAATTCTCCCACATAATATGCATCATTTCGCGTTTTGTTGTGACTCACAGATAAAGACATGATATTGAAAGTAAGTCACAAAATTGCTCATCGTGTGTAAATGTTAAAAACAACGGATAATCCTAACCTACGTAACGTAACGTACTCAGTGGAGCATTTGTAGTAGAATCGTTTGGTTACCTGAATAAACCTTTTATTCCTTGTTCTGATTACATTGATTACATTTATATTAGTTTAATCGAGGGAAAGGTTCAAGAAACATTATACGATATATGGTATTGCTATAATGGCTGCACTATGCAGGATGCTACTTTTTGTATGCCTCATTTTTAATTATCGAAACCCAATGATTTTTTTATAAATAGTAAAACAAAAGTGCTGGAAATTAATGGAATATTTGATATTATGGCACACATAGTTTTCATGCATAATATGCAGTTCTAGTACAGGGTTGAAAGAGATCAATGGGATCATATATTTCTATTTTATCGCCGAAAGTAATTAGCATAAAATAACCGTTTAAATGATTTAAACATCCCTCTTTTTAAAGAAACTGGCAACGATTCGAAATGGATCTTTCTCTTCACCGAAAACCTGAACAATGTAATGTGAATTTCTGCCTTGTGCGCAATTTTTTGGCGTAGTCTTCTATCGTCCGTAAATACTATAATGTGTACGCACCTAATCTTATGAAATGAGTTATGGGTTTCCATCTCAGGATCTAGAGAATAACACCTCCTATCATCCTCCTACTTTGAAGAAGAAACATATATTTTAAAAATGACGTCCCAAACCACCTCTACTCCCTGTTTTAGGATTATGCACGACTACCTCAAATTAGATCAGTATCAGTCTCAAAAGTGATAAAATGGTTTTCCTGTCACACCAACATACACTTACGGTTACTTTCAGCCATACTTATTCCTTATAAACTATCGCCGGAGCCCTGAGCTATTCAGCAATAAAATATATCTTTGAACTGATTCAATGTTTAAGAAAAGCATAATAACCTTTGAGACGTTCATAATATTATACAGTAAAAAATTCAATCCCATATATCTTTTTTATATTCGCCATTCCTAAAGGAGAAATTTGCGAAATTGTCAAGAGTACTGACCACGCACACAAAAGAGAGAATCGACTTTGCACGTACCTAACAATTTCTACTGCAACCGTCTCTACATCTTCGCCTCTTCCTTTACTTTCGCCTTTCCCCTCACAACAACGAACTATATTCAACTTCCAACAGCAGCATCCTTGAGGTAGTTCCTGCATATTGACTGCTTTATCCTGCTTTATCAGTCACAGTGGCAATGAAAGATTAACCATAAGCAGACGAGAAGTAGTTTGAATTAAGCTTGATGCCTTCTTAAAAGGTTCTTTCAGATCAAATGAATTACGCTCTCATTTTTCGTATGTTCTATTTTCTTGTATTTTGCAGCGATCTGTCAGTGTGCACGTGGATGTATGTATACTATTGTATGTGGCATTATAGAAAAAGCCGCCCTGATGGACTGCATGCTCCCATTCCGCATCCCCTTGATAATAATGAGATGATGACGATGAGTTGTCGTGGTCGTATTTGGGAAAGGATTGCCAAAACGTAGCAAAAACCGGTGCGATGGCAGTGGCGCTACAGTTTAGAGAGCTGCAGAGAAACAATTCTTAGCTCGGAGAACAGAGAAAAGGAACGACAGGAGGAAAATCTACGACCTCATATTTTATTCTTCTCTGGTGCAAGCGACTTTAGTGGTATAATAGGGTTGGTTGCTTTTTGCTACCAGCATCAATCGCCACAGACTTCGAGTTTTCTCTCTTTGTACGTAGGAGAACCACTATATGTAGCATGTGTAATCTCCCTTTTTACATTTTACAAGAATCTATATTCAAAACCTATATAAATGTTGGCAAAATGTAAAAGGTACAGGGAGGACATAAGTTCGAGGAAAAATTAGGATCTAAACGATTCTCCTACTTCTCATCCAATTTTATTGCATCATCATGAGTCTTTTTATTACACATTATTACACAGTATGGTAGGTTAAGGTAATAGAAAAAATCCCTATAATCATCCTCATCATGATTATTGTGTTATGACTTGAATGAATGGCCACTCAATGTCTTGTAGTCTGTCTTTTTCGTGTGTGAAGGTACACGTATAAAAACATAATTCATTCTGAAAAGTATAATTTACTAGTTAAAAGTATGTAATCCATCTGTTGTGGTATGATTCCTCGGGCTGTGTATAATTTTTGCAAATAATATTGCATTCATGAAGTCGTTATAGCTGAGATTTCTTGTGTTGTTACACTTGTCCTCTCGTCATCGATTTTGTTTTGATGAATATTTTAAGTCAGATTGAAAGCTTCAAACATAAAAGGAATAAATAATGAAACTAAAGGTAGGCTCCAATAAGCAAGTTCATGTTCACAGTTCGCAACTTAATGATGAGTTTGAAGAGGAGCAGTAGATCCAGTAGAAAACGACATTGTTCTCATTACACTGGTGTTGGTTGATATCATAATTGTATTGGCCCATTGATTGATGTTTTATTACGAAATACTTGAGTTTGGAGAACTGTAACATACAACATACATGCTCTATCTTATTGAATATATAAATTAATATGAATCATGTAAGTTTAGCTCGGCTTTAAATTATAATTACGGCTGTTTTTATTAGATAAACTCAACGGAGCATCCTCATGTTCAATCTTAGAGTTCACGAATTCCATCTCCCATTCCATTTTAATTATATTTTTGTGAGTAGATATGTCGTTCATGAATAATGCAAAATTAAGTAGTTTTG
Organism: Coecobrya sp. COE2; assembly: GCA_027743765.1. Taxonomy (NCBI): domain Eukaryota; kingdom Metazoa; phylum Arthropoda; class Collembola; order Entomobryomorpha; family Entomobryidae; genus Coecobrya; species Coecobrya sp. COE2. Next base: position 7,116 of record JAHZMV010001979.1, read on the forward strand.
CAATGTAAGAAGGTATAATGCAGTATTAATTAACATATTTTTCGTATATTGTGTCAATAAAAAGTGCCTGAAAATCGTGTGACTTCCCATGGGGTATTTTAAGAACAGAACTGGCATAAAAGTCCAAATTTTGAGAGTGCTATTCATGGTCATAACATAACCCGCCAGTTTTTAATGCGATAATAAAACAAGTAATGATTCTATATACTTCACAGAAAATGCTATTTGATGGCGTGAGCTTTCCTTATTATCTATTGTGTACCTGTGAGACTTTTCTGTTTGTTTTTATTGAAGGCTTAAAAATACTGGAAGCTGAAAGGAAAACAGAGTGAATACTATTGACCAATGATTACTGAACAGTATCCTTTAAGGATATGTATATATTTTCCCCTCTGTCAAGAAAATAAGTATTTTTATTTCACATGATGTTTTCAGAATATGTTTGGTTGGACTGGAAAGAAAAGTGTACTGACAAGACGGAGTCATGTATGGTACGAGAATGTGAAACCGTAAAAAGTTATATATACTGCGCCACCAAAATCATAAAACATTTAGCTGACATGTCAACTTGATTTTATTCTTCGTGCCACAATGATGGTTTGGCAGGATTTTAACAAAATCCTTCCTCCACTTCCACTCATTAACTTCTCCGACATAAAATTCAGATGTGTCCCTGTCCTTATTACACTGAACTGTTTTCACAAGACCTGTTATTTCCGAAAGATATCAACGACCGACCGTTCAGGAGTACTCCCTGTGCGTTTTAGGAACCTTCTCCAAATTACTGAAAATCTTTTTTTTTCTTTGAGACTTTTATATCCTTTTGTAAGGTTGTAAGGTATGTAAAAACCGTAACATATAAGGAGGGAAGTGGAACACTTGACATAAAGTACTCTGACTTTAAATCTAACAATGCTATTCAGATTTCCATCCTCAGTGCATGCATGTCTACATTGCATATATTAAAATGTATTTTGTAATTTTATTTCGAAATTAAGAAAAGTTCCATATATAAAAAGGGAAAAAGAATGTTTGTGGGAAAGAATAACATCCAGCGAACCAAGTAAAAGATCTTAAAATCTTTACTTTTCACCTATACATAACGACGTGACTATGCTACTCTATGCTTACTTCCTATCAAGCACTGTCGGATTATCTTACGTTGTGCACGTTCTTTTCAACTTCTTTTCTTATTCCGGGACGTTCGTTGCAATTTAAAAGGGAAAAGTGAAAATGTAAGCAGGAAAAGAATCGTCATCAGACACGGTTGATAATAATGATTTTTGACCGCAAAAGAAAAACCGTCATGTACCCAAAAATTGCAGTATACAGAAACTAAACGGTAGTGAAAATACATTATGTTGATGCAGGAGAAGAAATCATACATACAATAATTATATGAATAGCAAAAAATGATCATGAAAGTTTATATAAAAAACGACCGGTCTAGTACCAACCAACCAACAAAATACAGCGGTGGTGATGGTAGTGCTAAAATCATGAAGCATCGCAAGGCACCGATGGAGACGCTCTCGTATGATATGGCGTAATCAGAAGAAAACACCCACTGCAAGTTTGTGTAAGCTTGCTACTTTCTTATATACCACGATTTTTTTCGTTCTTGTAGAAGTAACCTGTGAGTCTGCGGCAACAGCAGCAATAGTAAGCATTTTTTTAACGGAGCGTGGGACAAAGTTTTAGAAGTGGCTGTGCCGACCGAACTCTAGAGAAAAAGGAAAGGAACAGGCATCAGAATTCTCATTTTCTTTTAAGACTCAAAACTGTGTTGAACATTTTTAGTCTATTCGTGTGTATCGCCTTAGTCTTAAGTGTGCATTTGCCATTTCATTCATAGAGACAGCTTGAAGTAGTATAAAATACTATTTGCTTGAGCAGACAGCAACCACGGAACACTAAAGAGTACACAGAGTAAAACCGCGACGTTATTACTATAGCGCAAAATCATCTCCCTTGCATCTTGTGAATGTGGTGTAACTGTGGATGTGGAAGTTATATAACGATTTGTTTTCTATGAATAAAAATGATCAGTAGACACGTGGATTGCGGTTAAAATGCGAGCGAAATCTTTAATAGTCTGATGAAAATTAATAAATTGAATTAATTGGGGTGTAATCAAAGTACCTAAATTGATATTGAAAAACCGAAATGTCTTATCGTGGTACCTGAAGGTTGATAAACTTGGAAGTTTTAAGTGTGACATTACTATTTCCTGATAGGGTATAAAATATAGAATAAGGTATAATTATATGCCTACATTTTATAGTAAACTGCTTCAGTGTTGAAGCTTTGTATAAAACGAAATTAAATTAAAATGACAGTGGGGTACTGAGATTTGAATGTGCCTATTTTGGATTGTTCTACTACTTCAATGTTTCATGCCACTTGCATAATTACCAACAAGTCAAGTAAGTTAGTAGATCTATTCTATGACATGTTATATTGTTGTTGCCATTAATGAATTTGCAATGGTTTCAATATAAAAACAATGACTAACACATGAAAGGCTAGAAATTAATAATATTGTAGACATGTAACTCTTTTCACATTTCGTTTGCCATTTTAGTCATCATCAAAGATTTAAAATGTTACTCTCATTCATTCAAATATGAAAATTAAACTTTACAAAAATCCCATATTCCAATTGTAGGAAAGCAGACAATCCATGCAACTACTACGACATTATTATTACGCCCATGGTATATATGCACATATTAGGTATTTTTTCCATTTTGTAACGAGTAGTACTATACTCAGCACTGTTTTTAAGTCTGTTATACCATTCACGGGGAACAATTTTATCAATCATGATTTTTTAATGGGTTAATCATACATACATCTATAGTTATAAATATACATACATGGTTGACTTGACTGGAAAATATCTTAACATAGGATCTGTCGGATGTTTTCCATATTAAGGTTAAATGTGCTAGGTCTTCCTGTTCTGAGAGTTTTCCTTTACGAATAAACGTGATTTCGGATGTTTTCCTAGTTTCATTAATCTTTCCGTACAAAAGGCATGAGTATCCTGAGAAAGATTACTTTGTTGTGCAACGCATTTGCTATAGGTAATATTACATAATATCTACTAGTTCTTCACGTACTAGTTTATCTCGTAAGTCTTTCACAATGTCAGACGTAACATGGAAAAGGATGGCACCAAAAAGTTGAAAGTTATTAGGACATTTTTTATAAATAAAAGCTGCCTCAACTTGAGTTCAAGGAACGAAATTGCAAAGAAACTTTATAACTGAGTACATTTTAATGTATGCTGAATTTTACTGTGAGTGATATCATAATGCTTTTGTCTATTATTTTAAATCTCAGAGCAATGCATTAAATGCAGGATTCGATTGCTGACCTTTCCTAACTTGTATTTAGATTTCTTAACGCTCAGTGATATCAATACTCACAGCTAGTATCATAATGTATTCAGGTACCTGTCTATGAATTGATATACATAGGCGCATATCACCGCAACGTTTCAGAAACAATTTAATTCGCTGAGGTGCGTGAAAACCGTATGTATTTAAATACTTCTCTAACACAATACGAACATGAAATAAAGGATAAGTTTCTGAACAGCCGTAATATTCTGAGAATTGAGAAAGTCGCCCCATTCTTAAGCTCTAATAATTTTAACAAGACAATACACAAATACCATTTAAATTTTACCATGTCTCTGGAACTAACTAAATACACAATGCCGGGCAGAAATAAAATTTTCCGCAGTTCTCTGGATTAATGCCCCAGATCTCTGTTTTTGCTCTCCTCCAGTGTCCAACCAATGACTTCCACACAAATTCACAATTTTTGTACTAAAAAGGGACGCAACAAAGGCTTATTGGTATAATGCAAGATGAGAAATAAAACACTAAACAAAACTGGTTAAGCTACGTGGCAAGCCATATCATAATACTACAAAGAATACATAAAACAACCCTCTCTTAGTGTACATGCATGTCTGCACAAAAGTTTCCGAAATTGTCTGCGAAAATAAGGCTAATATTTTGTTATATACCTAACCGTTCTAATACTGGCGTGTGGTCCCAGGAAATAAATTCTGGAAAGATTCACTGTTTTGCTAACTTCCTTTCTCTCAACACGATATCCACTATTTATGCACGTAAAAGGGGCTACCTACACAAATTGCTATCCCTATAGATTAAATGTAATATTTTCAGCGTCGGTTTTATATCTATTTTCGGTGAAAATGAGAATTTTAAAATCATACAAAATATATTTTACAATATATTTTCATACGTATTACACACTTGTTTGCACATTATGAAATAACATGTATGAATTTCGCGCATGCATATAATATGCATTATGCATCTTTCTTTTAGAAAGAGGGAAGTAGTGCACAGCTTTATTTTCCACTTCATACATTTAAGCTAGAAACTATGTACTAGTAGACAGAAAGAAACAGTGCCCAGGAAGGGGAAGAGGAAATGGCAAGTTCTGGTCTAGTAAAAAGCAAAAGCCATTGTAGCGGCAGAAGAAGAAGAGTACAGTGAAGAAAAGCCACTTTTGTATTTTGTAAAATTGTTGTTTTATATTTTCATTTCTTTACATTCTATCGAGTAAGAATAGTGGAAGGACTGGAAATGATAGTTTAACTTTGGTTGGTAAAGTTGAAGTTGTTTGTTCTTATTTAATGCCTGTTCGCTCTGCTTGAATAAATGTATAACAACATGCATATCATAAGAACTTTCTCTCTTCTTGTGTCGTCTCTTGCTTCTTTTACTCAAGTACAACTACATAACAAACTATATATATCAAAGTTATGATGTCATACTAGAGAGTACAATCCTTTAAAAATCTTGATTTCCATTTTGGAGCGGAAAATTTCACTGACATGGAGTGTACATACTGTTTATGGTTGACTTTCCACTGCTACTTATTTCATATATTATTATGGATCGCATTCCTATTATTATTATCAATATTGTCTACTTTCATCAACTATACTTTGCAACTACGCAAACATTGCAACGCATGTTGGGTTATTGTGTCTAGCACAACGACGTATTTTTTGCTTACAATGCCATGAAACATTGTGTACACATCAAATGCATTAATGGCGGTGAAAGTGATTCTTGCGACAAAGAAAAAATAAGTACCCTCCTCCTCCTTCCCTTCCATCATTTATATTATAATGTGTTAGCAAAAATGTATGCCAAACGACAGGAAGAATTTCATATACCAAGATACTCATTCTGTATTCAGCTTCCTTTTCTCAATTGCACACTGCACTCTCTTCATGGTTATCTAGATTTATACTATTTAACATTTCGCCTTCACTGACGCTAGATAGTTTGTTTAAACAATGTACAGAAACTAAAGTTGAAAGTACTCCATATTACACAACATAATTGAAGTTGTCGTGATTCCTTCGTACTTTTGTATGTACTAATTTACCAATCAAATAAACAATTAAATGAGAGATTGTTCAACGGTATGGTTGAGTATTCTCATTTTCTTTGAGAAAGTGTAACTCATTATGCATATCAGAGCAATAAATAGAGGGATAAAGTCAAAGACTGAACTACCGACCTATCTAATCCGGAGAAAACACATGAACTAAAGATGGGGAAACTTGAGCCAAAAAGTTGTTTAGAATCAGGGAGACATGTAGAAAGCACTCGTGCCGTTATGTTTTGAATATGAAATGGGAGTTTTGCATGTAATAATATATGCATACATGCATGCTAAGAATATTACCACAAAAGACCTTTCTCCTTGGTTTGAGCCACTTCCCAGAAAGCAAGAAATGTCGGATGTTCTGTTTTGAGGAAGTAAACAAGACATTTTTTGTTCCCTGTTCTAACATTAACATCACATTGCAGAATTCCACTTGGGTACTAGTTCTAGTTTAGACCGCTTTGCTACATAAAAAGTAATTTATACCTTATTCTCTCGAAAGGATGGAAGCTCTCGCTGGAAAAAGACAACTCTAGATTTTACATGTAACGAAATATATACACGAAATACAAGAAACCCTTCGTAAAGATATCATATGACATCAGATAATGGTATGCTTACAGTTTTGGAATTTTTCATATTGGCTGTTTATAAACTATAAATAACATTCATGCTTACATACATCTTTAAATATATCCAAGGTGAGTTTCGAACCAGAGAAATTGTATCATCGGACCAAACTCAGAACATCTCAAACACGAAAAATCGCTTAGAGTAGGTTAATATGCACCTATAATGGGTATGGGTATGGGATATGTGTATACAAGTATAAAATAATCATCGGACCAAACTCAGAACATCTCAAACACGAAAAATCGCTTAGAGTAGGTTAATATGCACCTATAATGGGTATGGGTATGGGATATGTGTAGTATAAAAGTATACATAATATGGATATGTTCCAAACACCTTCCTATTCAGAATCAAGCTGATTACAGTAACAAGGAAGTTAATTTGACCTTAATTATACATCAATTTCAAAATGGTTTTTCGTTGTGTACTTGGTACGCGCACAGAATCCGATAATATTCAGTTAAGTTGGCATTAAATCCAAAATACATACATAAATGAATACGTAATATTAGTATTATACATGGAAATGCAAAAAAAGAAGAATTCATGCAACAGAGTCAGTGCCTAGTGTCAAATTTGTCAACCAAGTTTAAATTTAAAAAACGTCAGCAAGACTCTTTTAAATAAGGTTGAATTGCATTGCACGCTCTTTATTTAAAAGTACTATAACTGAACTTGACTCATAATAATTAATATGCATTATATAATACAACAGATTCCCATTTCGCATATAAAATGATAGTAAACTAAACAAGACTACAAAATAACATTTTTTCACACCGAATTCTCAAGTGACTATATAGCAGTCCCATTTTATGAGGATGATATTATGACGTTGAAAGAAGGCTTTGTTGCATGACAAAGATAGCTTTCTTGAAGGAAATCGGCAATTTTCTGAAACGCATACTACTGTCATACTTACTTTTGTCGGTTACAAGTAGCAGCGGTGGAGAAACAACTAGCTAGAGACATCACATCGCGCTATAAAATATCATCATATTTACATGCGTGCTCAAGTCAAAAGCGTCTAATGGGTTTAAAGGAGGAGGAGTAAAAAAGTCATGTCATGCAAATGCGATTTTTTCTCATGGACTCTTTTTTTCAGCAAGAAGCTATCCTTTATACTGCAAATTGAATGCATTCACAAGAAAACCTTATACCATGTTGTATCAATAACAAAGCATGAGAGGGGAAAAGTAACAGTGGATCATCATCGTTATCATCATAACCAGCTACCGACCATACCATAATACACAATGCACATATGAATCCGATGATTTATGGCAGCATTTCCCTTATTTTTCATACTTGTTTCGGACATGACTTACTTTTTTCAAGTTGGTGACACTCGTTTGCGTTTGCCGTTCGTGTCTAAGACATGTGAAGCGATGTGGCTAGGCAAGGCTCGCTGAAAATGTGAGCAATTTACTTCTCTGTTTGATATTTTCAAAAGTCCCCGTGTGACCAGCGGCAGCAACACAACACTAAAGAAAAAGTTTGTTGAATGAGAATTTGTGAATCTTCTCACAATCCAGTTGGGATTGATGTCCCTCTCCAAGTCGCTTGCTCGTTTCTACTTCACAGTTTAATGCATACTCTTTCTTGACAACTTAAGCACGTTCTTATATTATTCCAAACCGCTTGAGAGCAGTTGCATAGACGTTTTTAATAAGGTCCACATAACTTGGGTGTTCAGTGTACCCAGGTACTATTAATTTTACAGTGAAGGGAGCTACATCGCAAGTTTTGAGCATCAAAGTTTTATCCTACTTGGGAGTATGGTTGTTTGTTACGGTTGCTTCATAAACCTATAAAAGTAGGCGGTGTGTGATTATGTGGACAAATTTATAACTTGATTTGTAAAATTTTATTTCAGGAATGACTGTCCCAGTTTCACAAGAGGAAACTTTTGTACACATTCAAAAGCGTGTGTACGATAACAAAGCATAGTGTATGAGAACTATGGAATATAAATCAAAAGCTAACGAGTTTTGGTCGCATCAGAATTCCAGTCTTAAATAAAGCGATGGGGCGGTAACCCGCGTGCTTGGAAAGAAGTCTTGACCACATTTGACCATTTTGAATAACAATAATAGAAACAACAATGGCGAGCCATGCTGGACAAATTGGTAACAGCAGTAGCGGTCGGGATGGGAATACTAACAAAAAGCATCCTCTCATCCATGACCAACTTCAACAAAAATGTACATCAGATCCCTATAACGCCTTCTCTATTGACCGTACCTTCTCCGCTACGTCCACGGATATCCAACCAAGTTTTGATGTTTTTGACGATGACGAAGATGAAGATGACAGCAACAGCAGCAGTGTTCATGATCTCAAGAAAAAAGTTCCAGGAAAAAATACAAAATCCGGAGCAAGTTCCTCCGCTCACATCCCACATGCCAACAACCGGGCAGAAATGTACAGGAAGGAGATGGTATTCCATCGTCTTCACCGGAGGAATGATGTTGAAAATGATTCCAAATCGAAACCACAACATGGACACAACTCTTTCTGTTACAATGCTGCCAAAACGGGCTCCGGAAATTTCAATGGTAGTGGTAACGCAACTTCTAGAAAATGCTTGAAGACTGCTAGGGGTGGTCAAATGGTAGACAGAAATAACAAAGGCTATTACATTGAAGTTGAGACGGAAGATAGTATTGGAGAGCCTAGTGATATAAGCGGGATGTTACAGGAGAGTGAAGTGATGCCGGATGACGAAAGAGAACAAAGTAAGAATGCCGGTAGTGGAGGCAATAATGACTACGGGTTGAACAATAATGATTCCAATAGTTCATCCAGGTTTGATACGAAAGATAACAGAAAAACGGAAGATATTGATGGATGCAAGAATGAAAAAATAAAAAGTGCTAATGGAGAGGAATCAGGATCCGGGACCGGTAATGGAGACGATAGGGGTATGTCTTACAGAGATGGGTATAGAAAAGGAAACAATAATGGAGCACTAAGAAGTTCAATAATTTCTGACGGCAGGTTTGGTTCTGTGAACAGTGTGAGTAGCAGTTTTAACTCGGCAGCCGTTGCTGCAATCGGTTCCAGTTATAGTGGTGGTAGTGGTAACAAGTTTGGAGGTGGGATTCACATGAGTGGTGGGTCTGTAAGTGGCACCAATAGTGATGTTCTTAATGAGAGGTTGGAGAAGTTTCATCGATATACAAGGGGGCCTTATGCTCCATTAGATAGATGTAACAGTACAAGTGTTTCTAGTGCACATAGTAGTACAATTACTCAACATTACTATCCTGAAGGAGGCTGGGGCTATGTGGTACTTGCTGTCGCAGCCATATGCCATGCCCTCATGTGTGGATTTCACTTGTCCGCTGGGGTTTTTATCCTGGAAATATTACGTAAATTTGGTGAGGATCTTGCTGTGAGCTCAGGTAATTTGGCTACAAATTGTTACATACAATGAAACCTATCCTTGGCACTTATTCCGTTGGCTTGTTGAATCCGTTGAATCTCAATAAACACATAGTAGGTCACGAAGTATTTTTTAAAGACATTGATTTTAAGTGAGCTTAATTCAACTACCACTTATCTGTATTGTTTTATCAAAAAAGTATTTGACAAACTTGACTTGTATTATGATATATTTTATTTATCATTACATTTATTACTGTAGAACGAACATATCTACACTATGTTCGTCAATCCACTATCATTAGTATAATTGGGTATTATGGATATATTCATAGTGTGTGGAATAACGTGGAAATAAACATATAATTCATATAGTATAATGGTGTTTTTATATTAATGCTTTACATATTTGGATAAATCCATAAGTATTTCTATTATTAAATTGTGTAATCCTCGTACTCACTACTAACATTACACATCGTTAAATAGAGTAGGTATCTCTCGATTTTGTCTAGCTCTCAAAATATTATCTTTCAGAATCGAATTCCTTTAAGACACAACAACCATTAATTTACCAATGAACCACATCTGATTTCGTTTTAATGTTATTTTACTGCATATTTCGCAGCTATTTTTGTTCCCTTTCGCTGTTCTCACTAATCCATTGGGAAATCGTCAGTCGCATAATTTGAAATGAAGAGTGACGGTGGCATTTTTTACGGCTGCTATGCATTTTTTCAAATCTTTGTACTATGCCACATTGCTTACTGATGATGTTTGAAATATTCTAAATAATATATTTATGGATATACAATAGGTTAAATAGAAAATATATTTACATGTAGTATCGTAACTGCGTGTGTTAGCTTTTTTAACCGTTCTAATAGCATGCTTCATTCTTATTTCAGTTCAGTTAGAACTTACAGATAGCACAATGAAAGCGCTTTTATCACTTTGGTTTCTTCTTATTTTCTAAACATTTTCATGTATTTATGTTTTCATTAGAGCATAGAGTGCGTAGATTAAGTCAAAACATTACATGGACTATCCACTGCATTATGTTTTATTTCTTCTTCCATGTCGGCAACAAACTAGATTTACGATTCTCTTTTTCATTTGTTAATGATTTAATTGAAATGCATTAATGATAGAGGACAAACTAAAAGCAGATTGTTGAAAGAACACAAATGTGAACTAATAATGTTACAGATATATAAATTGACAATGGTATTACTTTTCGTATAGCAAATTAAGGTGACAAAGATTACATCATTAATGAAATAATTCTGTTATCCTACTCACTACTGGAAGGATAGCATGTACGTGCGTAACGTACCTAATCATTCGGTTTTATTAATGGGGTTTCTCTCAACACATAAATACCATGCTACTATTTAAATACAGTACCGTTTACTTAATGTCCCTAACCCATCCTTATCCTTGTTAATGGTTTCTGTCGACACGCATACTCACAATAAGATGGTCATAAAATAGGTGTTGTATGTAAGTGCAAGCAAGCAAACAATACAATTTGGTTATGCCTGTAAAAAAAATTCTTGGCTTGTTGGCAAATTTCTCCTCTGGGATATCGACCATTGTTTCATTTTTCCTGTGGGTTTTGTGTGTTAGTAGTAAAAGTTAAAGTAAATGAAGCAATAAATATGTTTATTGTACATTTTCTGCTAAAGTGGTAGTCAGATGGTGTAGAGAAACAAGGGCATCAAAATGTTCTTGTGTTGTTGCATGTTTGCTCTTTTTTGCTACATCATAAAAAAGTTTTTTTTGTCTGGATGTAAAAGAGTCACTCAAGAAACGTTTCATGGTTTTTTTTACTAAAAGGCAAATGCTGACGCTGTTGACAGCTCGACAGCAAAACTACCAACTGAATGGGTACATTGGCAATCAGAATATGCTTTTCCGTTGATATTTTCGTTGTAGTAAAAAAACTTCTACCTCTTTTTTGCTTTTTTGCCTGATCGCCGTTTTTGTTGACAGCGTAATGCAATTTGGAAACAGCTTCATTACACGACTCATCACAGACACGAATAAAACGCATAGTTGAAAGAGAAAACACTAATGCATATTCATGATATAGTAAGATCCGTAACTGATCTTCTTGGAGATCTAGATATGAGATAAGAAAAGAGGGTTGACACACACCGAGGAGTACTAAGGTGCATGATATTTTTTATATGCGTGCATTATATATGTCTATATTATACTCTGTGTCATGAAGTGTCTCCTTATAAAAGCGACAAGTATAAAAAATGAGCTAATTTGTAAATGGATGAATAAATACTTATTTTGCAAACTTCAGCAACAAACAGAGTTGTTGGCAGCTAAAAAGAATTTACGTGTAAAGTGTGTGGACGTGTTATTATTTGACACCTATTTTTTGTGCTGAGCAAAGTGAGCAAAAAATCAAACATACCAGCAATGCAATGAGTGCTGCCGATGATAGTGCCACCGTGCCACTAACTCGACAATAAAAAACACACACAAGACGATGCTGATATTGAGAACGGTAGTAAATGTCCTTATTAGTGGGTAGTTTACGAGGAAGTTTACTTGTATGAAGCCGAGTTCGGTTCAAGTACGAATCATACCTTGTTATTTCTGCAAAAAATTAGGAGTATTATGGTTATTATGCAGATATCAACCAAGAAGTACCTAGACCGGATTCAATTACCCAACTACCTACATAAAATGCACAAACTAATTTTTACTAATGTTCGCGAATCCATGCGTAAAGTTTATTTGTATCAATGATACCGTACCACGCAAAATGGCATCTGTCACCCAACCCTAAACATGGGGGAAATTCTTAATTTTGCATGAAATATCACCTCTTAAAATTCAAAAATTGGTTTCTAGTTTTCTTGTCTCCCTCCCGTTACTGTTTAAATTTCAAAGGCAAATAATAAACTGCCTTGATGAATAACATAAAGGTAAAAATATGGCTTCCTACTGAGTACATTAATTTTAGTTCATTCACATTTTAATTTGTGGAAGGATGGGCACAAGATAGCCCTCTGCTTGATTTGATCTAGATGATCTCAAGAAAAGCCGAGATGATTAGCTCATTGAGTCAAATCAACAAAGCGATATTTTATGTCTATATTTTTTAAAGTATAAATTACAAATGAATTTATAAACTTTTTCAATCTCCATTCTCGCTGCTCCCAATCATGCTAACCCATTTCATTTACGTACTCGAAGTGTAAAAGGGGGATGGTCTGAAAGCTAATCTGGCTAAATGTTAATAACTTGCTTGATAATAAGCCGTCATTCACCCTGGCATGCATGATACATACATCAACTTTTTCTCTAGTATCTCTTTCTCTTCTCTTTTTTAATAAAGTGAATTCATCAAAAGAATAATAATAATAAATACATATATGCAGTTACACATACAATTCAATGGGGACTACAATCCATGCATAGTGAAAGGAATGAAAAAATCAGGCGAAAATATCTTTGAGTGTCTGCTTTTTACACATTTGATAATAAATTAATGAGCTGCACGGCAAATAAATCATGATCTGAATCGAGTCATCCCGAACTTTTGAAAGGAGATGATTGCGATTGTAAAAAGAAATTTATTGTTTGTGGTGGCGTTGTATGGTGTGATTGGTGTGGTGTGTGTGCATGATGTATATTCCTCGATTGCATTGTATTTTCTGCGATTATGTATCAAATAAAGAATGCCGCTCATCGTCATCATCTTCATCTCAATTTGCATTTTACTTGCACTGGATTATATTGTAGTCTCATGATGGCAATATATGCGGGGTACAGGGGTACAGAATTCTATAAAGTTATTTGAAATGCTGCTGCTGACGAGTCGACAGTTTACTGTCATCTTACTGTGCTGTTCACTACATCATTTGAGAGAAAAATTGTACATGCTTTCTTCGAAACCGTGTGGGTCATCACTTTTATCCCACAAAATGAAGAGGTATATATGATCTGTCACTTTGACACTGACCTCTTCTTTTATTCTCCCAATTCCATTACAATTATTTCCTACACACATTCATTTCATGTATGCGTACATACAGGTTCTAACCTTTTATCAAATCAACAATAGCGCTGTGAGTCATCAAACGCAGATTTAGAAAAGGAAACTTGCCAAATTTCTTGCATTCTTGCGAATCAGAGTCCCTACATAGATATATAACTAACATGACATCTATACCAGTCTTAGATGTAATAAGGCATATCTATTATTCATTTGTATGGAACTAAAATTGCAATTACAAGTTTACATGACTTTTGCCAATCGGTTTCTGGGAAAAATTCTATTAACCCTACTTTGATTTGTTTGCAACATGAAACCTAAAATTAAATATAATGAATCATCAGGATATAGTAGACATTGAAATTACACATATCTGCCATGATTTACATTGCTCCTTCTCAGCTTGTATGTTCATCTTCAAATGATTTTTTATATTGTAAAAATAAATTCGCAGTTTTTATATTATGTGGTAATAAAGCCAAAGAGCTACTCCCCACACAGTAATTTTAAAAGTTTATAAGAACAATGGCACATAATTGTAGAGTACATAGAACACTGAAGAAAAATTCCGCTTTGGATGAATTTGATGGACACACCTACACTATGACCCATCCTAACAATAAGAAGACGAGATTTTTGCACACAGTGAGAAGCATTTGAACTTTCAAGCGAGGCCATTATTTGCAAATATTGTAAAATGCCAGGTTATTGAAGCAAGTAGGCCCCTTGGCGATTATGAAGATGGCATTTATATTATTACACACTTCAGCAGCGCGTCCAAACATTACATTTTTTTCAAGAGGGACGACTTGACTGTGAGAAAGGAAGCGGACTATCAAAGTAATTGCAATATCGCCAAAAAACCTACGTCAATAAGGAATCATGTTGTGTTCGATCATGATCATCGTTATCAATAAATATTTCATATACATACATATTGGCAATCATCAATGATTTTCCGTATAGCTTTTACCCTTTCACTGATTTTATTCAGTATAAGTGCAGGCGAATAGAAAGTCGTGTCTCTTGTGTCTTGTGGGTGCACACAAACTTAGGGGCGAAACATTATTTACGATTACGACAAAATGGAACCAGTAATTTTTTTATCCAACGGACCAAATAATATATTGATTATACATTATTACCGTTTTATTGCAATATTATGTTATAGTAAGTCAATATAAGCCATTCATGGATTCATCATAGTAGTAGCGAGTGGTACATGCGCTTCTGGCTTTATTCCATATGTATGAGTGTGCATGATTGTTATTGCTTTTTTACTGTCTACTTTCCTAATAATCATCTTAATAACAAGAGACTATTTACGTGAAAGATGATGTTATCTTTTCGATATGTGGTGGGGCACTCTTTATTCTTTTACCTACGTCTAGCCCGTAATAAGCATGTACCCGTACTTATGATTACTCCTTCATATCTCGATCTCTGGATTCTCTCCTCTTTCTGGCTTATTTTTAAAAATAATAAAACGAAACAATTTAAAACATTGTTGAAGAACTATTCCTTCGTACATGGAGCATCGTACATTTTTTCAATATAAATGAAATCTCTAGAGTACGAGATGTTTCCTCATCTGTCCATATGAAGTATTTGATTGTTATAGTCGATAAATAATTTGAATAAATTGAGGGAAGAATAAGGCGACTTGAGTGGTAGTAAAGTAATAATGAATGATGATGATTTAAATTTTTGAGAAAAAACCGGTTTCGTCATTCTCATCGTAATAATAACAATATTACTTTGCTATATATACAAGTAGCGTGGTAATAATAATAGTAAAATGGAACTGTGGATTTTTGGCAAGTGCAGCAAATAAAATGGAAAAGTGAGATGAAACAAGCAATGCTGCATGTGGAGTAANTCGATAAATAATTTGAATAAATTGAGGGAAGAATAAGGCGACTTGAGTGGTAGTAAAGTAATAATGAATGATGATGATTTAAATTTTTGAGAAAAAAACCGGTTTCATCATTCTCATCGTAATAATAACAATATTACTTTGCTATATATACAAGTAGCATGGTAATAATAATAGTAAAATGGAACTGTGGATTTTTGGCAAGTGCAGCAAATAAAATGGAAAAGTGAGATGAAACAAGCAATGCTGCATGTGGAGTAANGAATAAATTGAGGGAAGAATAAGGCGACTTGAGTGGTAGTAAAGTAATAATGAATGATGATGATTTAAATTTTTGAGAAAAAACCGGTTTCGTCATTCTCATCGTAATAATAACAATATTACTTTGCTATATATACAAGTAGCGTGGTAATAATAATAGTAAAATGGAACTGTGGATTTTTGGCAAGTGCAGCAAATAAAATGGAAAAGTGAGATGAAACAAGCAATGCTGCATGTGGAGTAAAAACAGGAAGAAATTAGAGAGCAGAAAGCAATGATTTTGCAAGGCCATTTGCCATTTTAAACTGATGCATGAAAAAAGTGCCTGGTACATCAAAAGTCGGAGTCGACGTGTGTTTGGAGATCAAACTGTCCATCATTTTTGGCACAAGGTATTATTGCGTACAGTTTTAAAGATGGATAGGGATATTGTAAGCAAAAATGGGATGGATATTGTATATTGTTTTTAAATAATTGATTGATTTATGCTATTGATAAGGTATAAATAAGATGTGGAGAAGGCTTAAATGACATTTCGCATCAGAGGCCTGAAGAAATCTTCAAGAGCAGTACTAATGTACTTAACATGCCTGTCTTTGAACTCAACAACTTAACTTACTTTATCTATAAAAAATCTCTGGCACTCTCATTGCCATTGCAAATTGTAATAAGCTAAACAAAATCTGTGATCGTTTGAAAACAGAAAAGACAACGGATCAGTTCAAAAGTTCAACAGCATCAGCATGGCTAAGAAACATTAGCGTTTACTTTTAGATTTACATTAAGGAAATGAATTGAAGCGCTTATATTTTTATGTTTTCAGTATGGCTAGTGTCGTTTTCAATGGGAACGTCATTGTTTCTATCCCCCATCTGGGTTTCCATTTGCACAAAACGGTAAGTTCTTCATTTTTAAGTTAAAGATGAAAGATATGTGCAAAACCAGCAAGGAAACTTAATGTAATCAGTTTTTAAAATTGAATTTGAAAATCAAGATCGACCAGACTCACTGCGGTTTTTGGTGGACTAGTCACGTCCTTGGCTTGCCTCTTCACTTCATTTGCTTCCCAATTTCATCAAACTTTTATTAGTTTCGGTATTATTTTAAGTGAGTACTACACACATTAAGATGTATACATTATATTTTATCACTACCAAATGTACAAAACAAACATGTTTCTCCTACAAAATGTCAGCGTTTATGGACAAGATTCATTTCGAAAGCTTCAGATAGAATGATAATTATGCTGTAAAACCCTACATTTTCCATCCCATGCTAGTAAATAATGGTGAAATTGTGACTTTCATAGGTATTGGTATAGGTCTAACGCGAGATGCATCGTACCTGATGGTGGGACAGTATTTTAAAAGGCGACGAGATTTCGTAGAGGTGTTCCTGGTTGCCGGCTCTGGCTTGGGCATTCTAGTCATGACTTTGACAGTCCATTCTGCTTTAAGGTTTGTTCTATCTTGAAAACAAACTGAAACTGAATACACATTATAGATATGTTAAACGATCCCAGATGCGGATTTTGATAGCACTATTATGTATGTGAGATTTTGTTTGATGTAAAAAATGATAATGTATTGTGCTATGCAGTGGGTTCAGCATTTATAAGAGTGATATATTGCTATGTTTTTCGGGAAAAAGTATTAGTACGGAACATTGACACGCGGTGAAGACAAAGCCCCTTCAATCAGAATGCCACAACTAGCAACAGAATAATCGATGAAAAAAAGTTATCACAGTTGGGGCAATTTATATACATATATGCACAGTGGTGAATATATATACATATGTATAAAATCCCTTATGTTAGTTTTATTCTTTACTGTTTTTATCCATAAAAATATTAATAACATGAACGAAAGTTTTAT
>JAHZMV010001980.1:0-13887 GCA_027743765.1 Coecobrya sp. COE2
CAAAGAAGTTAAATGGTTGCATCAAGCCGAAATGTAATCCATTTAGTGGGAAATTGTAATAGGTATGTACCCAAAAAAGATATCAGAATAGAGAATTATTGCTACCCAAGGGAAAGAGAGAGAGAGATGGAGAAACTTTGATGATGATTTACTTCCTGAAATATATGCCAATAATATGTAATAAATATGCAATGGGAGTATTTTTAGAGTTATTAATAGCTTATGCAATTGTGGACCTAAAATTGGTTCAAACGATACAAATAAACAAAAATATACCATTTGACTGCATTAATAAGGTACGATTTATGGCTAATTTGTAATTTGTTCGTTAGCTTCTTGGCAGTGGGTAATCCATATTTAAGTTATTATGAAACCATTTATTAACTGTTTTATTTTATATTATGACAGAGAACAAGACGAGGAAAAGTAGATAAATTTAACCGATAAAATTTACAATGAATAATTTTCATCTTGAATTATAATATTTATCTTCAGTGAAATTTGTCGTTGAAAATGTTTTCCGTGTACGCGCAGTAAAAATTCTACTCACGCGATCAGGTACACACTACACATTACCATGAAAAAATGATAACTGCATCATGACGAAACTCATAAAATTGTTTAACGGGAAAACAGCAGGTCACTTTCATAGTACAAGCACGCTGACCAGAAAACGTGTGGGTAAATCTAAAGGTACATAAACAGAAAAGGATGTTGTTTTATAATTAATTGATAATTTCATGTTGAAAAAAATGAATGAGGTTTCATTTATAATTCAGTACAGGTATCTGATGAAGCTGAGTTTTTGTGAGTGCGTGCTTTCTTGTCTGTGGTATTCATTAACTTATAACTGCAAAATAATGAAGATGATATGCCTGGTCGTGGTGTCGTGAGATGCGCCAACGACACCAACACACACACCACCGCATTGCATTTTTCTTTCCCCATTCAATTTGTTACTCTTGTCGACCTTTACCTTTCTGTATTCCTCATTCATATTATTGGCTTCAGCAACACTTTTAAAGGTAAAAATCAATAATGATCACATGCGATGCGTGGTGACTTTTCGGTCTCCTTTTGAATACGAAATGAGTATTTTTTATTACAGGTTATTATTACCACTGGGAGAAAGATAAATGAGTAATAAGTGTGATGATGACGGTGGTGACGAAATGAAAAACGTGGTAAAGTGAAGTGTACCCTTCTAGAACGAGATTCCGATTTATCAAAGATGCGATCGGGATGCACAAGATAAATTTTCCCTATCTACTCGTATGCACGTTAATGATTAATACAGCATGTGTCACATTACCTCTCTCTCTCTCGACTTGGCTCCATGTCGTCTACCGTCGTGTTTCCTTTCTTCTTGCTTTAAATAGATTATAGCAATATCACACCAGAAGCAGCAGAATCAGCAACAGAGAATATAGTATGCCAGAGTTTACAGGACAGGAGAGAGGTACACCTTCTAGATGATAAATGCCTTTCTTTTCAACTTCGCAGTCAATACTGTCAATTTGGCACAAATATGCCGTGCTCAGCCCGACCCTTCCTTCCTTGTTGGTAAAAAAGACAAGAGAGAGGAAAATTAATTAATACAATTGCCTACCAAGTTTGGGCACTAACATAAGTAGGAGTAGTATCATAATCTTGAGAAAGAGGTCTATATACAGAACACTCCCATTAATTTCTTGTGAACAGGCTGGGAAAATTATTATTGGGATCCCTCTACCACCACCACCATCATGTTCATCCGTCGTCTTTCTCCCTTTCCATTAACCCTTTTCATTTGAATGGCATAGCCCAACTAACAAAAACTCACTCATTTCTATATTCAATCGTCAGACGTAATCATCCTCCTTGCCATTTAAGAAGCAATTACTGCAATATGTTTCTTCTTCACTTTATGCCTGCCCAGTACTAACTACTACTTGCTCCCTTTTCCCTATCTTCAATCTTCATTTTGAAGAACAAAAGCAATGCAAATGCAAATGAATAATTTTCTATTAATCACAGAGTGCAACAGAGGCAGATCAACTGAATGAATGGGTCTAGAGAGAAGAGTAGGAGCGGCTTCTTGTCTTTTTCTAGTAGAGAATTGCATTGCAACAGCCAACTATAATATAAATGGAGGATAATGTGTGGTGATGGAGTGCTGTGGTGGTGGTAGTCCTATGCTGTCTCCTATAATAATAATTACTCGTTTTGCTACATTAATAGATAGCAGGAACAGCAGCAGGAGTAGAACACACACATAAGTCCCAAAAGGAAAAGGAGATGCGCACTTCTAAAGAGTTCCTATTATTAATTAAATTTTGGTGTGCACTTTATAGGGAAAAAATGTATATGCAATTTGTTAGCGGTAGGGGTGGTGGGGGGAGAGAGAAGAAGAAGAACGTGATTCATGCAGGATTCATGAATTTTGAGTAAGGAAGAGTGAAAAGATGCCGACTACTGACAACTAGCTAATTACATTCTATTAAATTAAAATGAAAAATTGTTTGACTTGGCAATGAAAGTGGGATGGGATATGGGGCAAAATGAAACTTTGTCGAAGACTATAAAACTCTAGTCATAATTTTGTCAGCAAAGTTCTTGGAAACTTTTAGGGAATTAGAAAATGGCAACGACAACTTCTAGAGTTCAATATGAATATAGGTAGTTGTAGAATAATAATTTTGCAACGTCATTGGTTTATTTGATGACTTGAGAAAATCAGAATAAAGTCACGGGATTATGTATATTGAGTAGTTTAGTATATAGAGATTTTAATGCGTATTACGAGGAGTGTGTGGACTGAGGTGAGAAAACTGGTAGTGATCAGTTTAGACTTTTAGACCTGACATTGACATGTTGACCAATGATGAAGATGGTGGCAAGTTAACTGCAAAACAAACAGTTTTTCGCGGCGCTTGATCCTCTGCCAGATTAATTTATCAAAGATTGTTGGACGTCGCACATTTGTCTTTTCCCTTCACCCTGTGCAAAATTTTAATGACCACCTACAGAACGGAACTTTAACCAAAAGAAGCAGTCACCTCACTTTTAATATTTGTACTTTATATACATTCTCATTACTGCATTGGTTTCATTTGAGAAAAAAAGGGTGAAATATTAATATGCAGGAATTTACACCACGATTTTTTCCTTATCATCGCAACATAATTATTTGAAATCACAACAAAGTCATGTATCATTTCATGAGAAGACGAGAAGATGGGTGACGATGATGCATTTCAAGTAATAATGCATGCATTATGGAAGCCAAAAAAGTTAGCAATAATTTTAAAGCCACATTCTTCAAAGGACTCAACAAATACCTCTGTGGTGACTATTACAACTTACCTTTTTTAAATAATTAAAAGCAAAAACTATTTCCATTTGTCGAGCTGGCTAAGCTGTGAAGTATCATCGTCCTCATCATAATCGTCATCATTGAGCATAGTTATTAGTTGGGTTCACAGTTCACAGAACACAATTCATCTTTTAATGGATTCAGTAAACATTTGCATTAAAGAAGAGTAGTAGCTTCTGGCTACCACTGCGATTCTACTACACCGCGTGTGTGTGTACACACACACTCTACTGCATATAATATCATTTTAGACTTTACTACTAGTTTTGAGTTTTGACTAAAAAGGAAAAGTGGTTTGACCTGATTATGAGCCACTCTAACTGACTAAGCCATCATATATGATTTCATCAAACTTTTCGAACAATTTTCAAGTATTTTAGATTTGTTGCAAAAACCGCACTTGTTGTGATATCATGTTAGTTATATTATTATAATAGCGCGTCGTAGTTGTAGAAGACGAAGAAGAAAATAAAAGCGATAAATCTGCCACAAGCTAAATGGAAACTGAAACTTTACACAAAACTCATTTATTATATCTCTCTATCTGTCTATCTCATAATCAGTTTTCTATAAAACGGAACTAATCGAAGATTTCTATCCACTTTTCATTGTCAGCTTGAGACGCAGCACTATGCACAGTAGTACGTTTTCAATCTGAAATTGTAAAGTTATTAGATGATGATCAGAGTGTGTATAAGGCCAAGCCCATCTCATCAAAGCGCAAATTATACCTGCCTGTCATCTTCAAAAAACTGTGTATGTGTAGTAGTATGTCTATGAGTATCATATCATTATGACAATGAAAATAGACTAATATATTTATAAATGCCTATAGGTATACCTATCTACAATGAAAATGTATCGATTTATAATGTTCGTAAAAATCATCAAAAAGTTTTTTTGTGACAGTACAAAATTCAATTTCATTTTTTATTAAAAAGTTTAACCCATAAATATAATTTGTGGGGGAACTGCACATCTCATCAAAGCGCAAATTATACCTGCCTGTCATCTTCAAAAAACTGTGTGTGTAGTAGTATGTCTATGAGTATCATATCATTATGACAATGAAAATAGACTAATATATTTATAAATGCCTATAGGTATACCTATCCACAATGAAAATGTATCGATTTATAATGGTAGTAAAAATCATCAAAAAGTTTTTTTTGTGACAGTACAAAATTCAATTTCATTTTTTATTAAAAAGTTTAACCCATAAATATAATTTGTGGGGGAACTGCCAAATATTGAATATTTATTGCATATTGTTGAGCGTTAATGTCCTCTTAGGTTAACTTTACATTTGAATTGCAAAAGTTTAAAGTGTTTGCTTGTCACATTTTTGCATACAACTTTTACTGTTTCACGGTAGACAAACCATCAAAAAAATGTTATTTGATGTGTTTTGTGTAGAATGGATATATAATAAGGCATACATACACTACACACATAACTGCATTGTGTGTACCCTTTGTGTAAATATTCAATCATTTCACTTGACTTGCTCCCAAGATTATTTCCCTGTCTTGACTTTCTGGCACAACTTTTTTTATCATCAGCCTCCAGCCACAGAAAGAGACAGACGGAGTCAGCAGCTTGACTTTGTTGCTTATACACAAGTAGCTAAAATTATAGGTATACTTATAATCTGACTCAAGTTCCGGAAGAGTTACCCAGCCTTTCTCCTTTCTTACTTCCTCCCATTCTTCTCTACCCTTCTTCCCCTCTCCACTTAAAATCATAACACAGAGCAACCTGACAAAAAAATTCAATCTCGCCGAAATATGTAATAGCAGAGCAGAATTTCTTGGTTGCGCTCCTCATCTCACTCAACTACCTGTTTTGTTGCAATCATTTACTGTCAAAATTGCTGCTTTGCTGCTGTCAGCTCCCAGAGTGTAAATAAAGGACATTATGGATAGAAATAGAAGTGGAGTGGTGGGTATATAGTAAACTCTTGCATTGTTATTACTGCCACCATTTCCAAAAGATTATCCGTCTGTTGTTGACTTTGGTTTGAACTGCTTATCCTCATCAAACCAAAGCCAGTAAAAGAGTATAACTCTCGTTGTCATAAGTATGCAGAGTAAGAGGAAGTTAAGTGGAAGGGATGTTGTGTGAAGATGATGATGATGACGAGTTACGTATAAAAAGTGTACGCATCACTGAGCAACTTCATCGGCAGAATCATCCTCATCATCACATCAGCAAAGTGCAGTCGTTCACATCACCACCACTACCACACAGCGCACATTATTGAATTTGCCTATTCAATTACAAGCGAGTCAGTCAACTCAACAGCCAAGCCTTATAGATATTATATCCTTCTTTACAAGCTGCTATATAGTAATAGCCTATATGAGTCTATTATGCTGAGATTTGTGTGAGCATGTTTTTTTCTTTACTTTTACTGCTTCGTAGTACACAACTGACTGACAACAACAATAAACGAATCTTTATTGCCCCTTCTTCTCTGCTGCTTTGTTGCTGTTTTACATTGGGAAAATGCCAGCATGTTGATGTGGGTTAGGGCAACTGTGTATACACATATTGTCAACATGCAAAAGAGCCTATATTATTCTCTGATGGTGTGGCGCTTTATAGCAAAGAGTTTATTTATTTATTTTCTCTCTCTATCCCAATTCACTCACCCTAAGCACCTATTTGTTTACTTTTTTCCTGACAACGTGACAAGTGTAGATGCGGGTACCACTAAACGATATAGTACCACTGGCTGCTTTAGCTACCGCGCTTGTAGATTAATTGACTTGTTGTTGCTGTAATGCCAGCGTTGACAAGAATGATCATTTATTTTTGGGAGACTTTCTCAGCAGCACAATAATAGCCTTGCATGTTTCATGTGCGGATTACCGGAAGTAATATGCTTTCAATGCGGATGCTGAGATTCCTACTGATGGGATAGATTGTCAACCTGTCAAATACCGTAATGTCGTTAATGGCAAATCTCAGAGAGATATTCTCTCTTATCAAATAAGCAGCATACACTACATAAAACGCTGAGCAGCTACTAAACTAACTAAACTCGTCGACTTTTTGGGCCAATAAGAAAAATAAACTGGGTATAATGATTATGATTAAAAATGGTAAACTTACATTTTCTACTTTTTTTTACCCAACCCCCAAATATTTGATTTGAGCTTTTTTACAGTCTTTTGATGGTATAATATAATTATTATAATTGTCGAGGAGAATTCTTGATCTTGAACAATTAGCTGTTTGAATGAGGGTTCACTTTTACTTATGACTGGATTCATCATCATGATCAGTCAGTGCACTTTATAAGTAAATATTATGTATATTTTTGTGGTCATCATCATCATAAGTTGCTGGTGTTGTTTTGGTACGCTGCTGCGTGCTAGTAGGTACCTACACAGGATAACCACCTCTCGTGCCTTAGTCTGCGCCCTGTAACTGTGTCACTTTACTTTTACTTTTATATGCAATATTTCTTTTTTTCTTCGAAAAATTTGCATCCGTACTTGGCTGAGCACAAGTTTATGCAGAAAAGATGGTTCAGTTCAGTGTATCGTCATCATAATCATCATCATGAGCAGGATCATCATCACCAGTAATACTTGCCTAACAACTTGTTTTCATCTTCTGCTTGCTGCCCATTCACAAAACTTGCTCGCTGGCTGTCTTCTTCTTCTTCTTGGCACTTGAATGAAAGAAAGGGCAAGTAATTCCTCCACTTTTGGCAATGGTGCATTGTACATAATATTATGCATCTATATAGCTGCCGCTGTACCTTTTATCCCACACTGATGAATGCATTCCTCTTCACCTCGTGGTGGTATATTATTGGGCCTATATACAAAGATGATCGTAAATGCTAACTACAAAACTTTTGCTCCTTTGTTCAGATTAAAGCAGTGTTGGGATGTCAAGTCAAGTCCTCCTCTATTCAAGAGGTAGACCATATAATAATGTTACCCCACACATGTAAGCACATGTCTTCCTCCTCACATAATATGCTAGAGAAGATCCTCATACATATTTTGAGTAAGGACCCAGCCAAAACTCTCTGTTTTAAATAAAGGGGTAAACAAAAGGGAAGTGAAGAAAGCTTTTTTTCTGCGTGCAATGTATGTGCGTATAGGTATGCATTGTGCATGCCACCGCGCTATTGCCAATTCAGCAAAAGGGTGAAGTTAGGCAGACAAGGCAAGGCCTATAATATATAGTGAAAATAGGAGAGAGTCCCCAAAAAAGCAAGCAGTACTACAACAAGCAACCACATCTCCACCACCAAACTTGTCTCAACACACACACTACCACTTCCTTCTCCTCACTTCCCTCACATTGCACATTCATCTCCGGACCGAGTGAGACGCACGTTTTTTTTTCTCTCGTCTTGGCGTGATCTTATACTCTCGTCTATAGCTTTTGCAGCGTTCTTCAACTGATCATCTCTCATCGTTCTTGTGTTCCCCCACAGTCTAAAATCGGGACTCGTGTGCCAACCAAAGAAGAAAATCTCACACACAAATCAAGTCTGCTTGTTCTTTTGAACGTGTTTCTTTTTTTGTTTGTGTGTTCAGAAATTTTTTATAATTGAATTATACCCGTGTGACTCTGTATAGATATTACACAATAGGTACATAGAATGCGCGTGCCTATTATTTCTCTGCATGGCAGGAGTATATTGTTGTGCTCTCTTCCATAAACTTATTGAACATTCACTTGGATTTCTATTTATTTATTTTTTCCTCTTGTGTTCTTGTCTTGCCTTATCGGGTGTAAACAACAATTTTCAGTTTGGTGTGCAACGAATAGGAAAGCGCTCAAAATTGCTTTTCCTTTCATCAGATCAATTTTTAGAAACAAAGCAGTGAGAGAGCAACAAACAACAACATCACTTTTTTGGTGAAAATAACTTTTTGAACTCGAAACTTGTTCCTCAGTCTGACATACTCAGACAACTTTTTTTTGTGGTGATTGCTGTAGTGTGCAATAATCCGTATCAATGAGACTTTCTTGTGGTGGTGGCACTCCTCTACTACGCATTTCATTACCAGTTGACTGGAGAAAGGAAGAAGCGTGTTGAGAAAATAGTCACCTTTTGTGACTGACCTGGAACCTTTCGGAAAACCACGAGTTCCTTTGAACCGGTAAGAATTTAATTTCAAATTATTCTTGTTCACACTTTCTTTCTGTCTGTACATGCTTTTTATCTGTCTTGCATTTTTCTTTTTATAAAAGTCATGGGGAAAATTGCTTTATGCTTGCGTTTTTATATATATGGCCATTTGCCTCTGTAGCATTTTTGTAAGAAAGGTCGAGCTATCGCTATTACTTGTTAGACATCAAGTTGTCAGCACAGCATCAACATTTGTGACAGATAACAAGAAAATGTGAAATGATACGTTGAAATCGTAACACATCTTGTAGAAGTGATAAGACCACTTTGAGAAATTACATCCAGTTGATAGTTCCAATTACCAATAAAAGGTAATTCGCAGTCCCTTTTATCATCATCACTATCACATTCAACATTGTAGTAGTAACATGATACGACACACTATTACTATTAATAAATTTATGGAGCAAAGTTGGAGAAGAAGAAAAAAAGTATTTTTTCTTCTTCTTCTTCTTTCACCGAAAACTTTCTTTCTCTTAGCGATAAGGGTTTCCACTGTATGTTTCCTTCCAACGGGTGGAAAGGAAGCCCATTACTATTATCATGCCTGTCAAGCTTTTACTTGAATTTCCACGCTTGTGTAACCGTACATAAAGTACATATAGGTACATATATACCCATACATATAGTCACAAAGAAAAAATCAGATATGTATATTACGGTGACTATTATTGTCGTGAATGAGCATCATGGTTTTGTTATTGTCATTAAATATCTGTTGGACAGACGCATGCTTTACTTTTTATCGTGTCGTTTGTCTTGTCACATATTATTTTTTTCCTCGTTTCGCTTCCTTTCTTCTTCTTCATCGTAGATATTCCGCTCCTTGGGAAAAGTGACTTATGAAATGCCCAGTGGGCTCATACTCATACTGTGTGCTCCTCTCTCTCTGTTGGCGTACAAACAAAAATTCATGCAACATTCTTCTTTTTTCCTTCTGATCCTGTCGATTTCTCCCGCTGCTCCTCCGCTCCTCTTTGTCCACTTTTTCATAAAAGAAAAATATATGTCTTGTCGGTATGTTCGTGGGAAAACTGGAAGGAATGAGAGCGACAACGGAGAAAGAGAGAGAGGGAGAAAAAAGAAAATGTTGACGGTTGACAAAAAGCCTTGACTCGCTCCCTTCTTTCTTTCCTGGAGTTTTCCCCTGGTGAGTTCCCGTCTCTCCAGGACAGCTCTTAGGCTCCCGTTTTTGGAACTTTGATAACAATGGGAGAGAACATTTTTCCCCTTCGTTTTCTGGAAAAGAGAGGAAGAAGAAGCTATCTTAGAATTCAAGAATGTGCCTTCTGCTTACACTCTCCAAGAATTTTGTTGAAAAAGGAAGCAAAAAGTCAAAAGGGATGGGCATGCCTGAAAAAAAATACTACAATACAAATGCAAACAGTATGACATCATAAAGCACCAGCGGCAGTGAAGAATAAATAGAAATACACTGTATTCACATGCACGAAGAAATATAAGAGGAGAACAACGACAACAACCACGCAACGTCATGATGACATGCAACAGAAAATCCCTTTTTATTGCAAAGTACGTTGTTGTCATTGTCATCGTCAACAAGATAGAATGGTCATAGAGAGCAACCAAACAACGAAAAAAAGCTTCTGTTCTGACCATAACATTCTCTCTATACTCCTGCCTATTTCGTGACACGAGAAGAAGTAGAGGAGACAACAAGACAAGCTTCTTTACTTGAAGAAACGTAATAAAAAGAGAATGAATTCATGTGTATGCTACTCCTGTTCTTGAACAAATGCTCATATTTTTACTTTCCCCTTCATTCAATTTCCCACGAGCAATAATATCACTACAAAACTGAACAGCATTATCCACTATACATGTATCAACACACATAAAGTATTATAGGTGGATAACAGCACATGCAATAAGGTTTGTTTTTTTCTTTCTTCAGTTGTCAGACCTTTCCGCATACCTGCATGCATGCTTACTTTACTATACTTACAATCCTGCTCATCTCTTCTGGCAAATAATAAGTTTGTATGCAAAATACACAGCCAAAAACAAGTTATCCTTTCTACACACACAACAGTAAACATGCCACTTGGTATTCTCTGCCAAAAACATTGTTTCTGTGTTCACATTTTAATTTCGATTTCATTCAGCAGCAGCAGTACTAGTAGTGCAGTGGTGGTTGTAAAGTAAGAGCAATATACTGGTCACCAAAGTCATGGTCATCTTCATGATGATGTGTTTGTGAACCCTACAGATGAAATTATTAGGTATTATTACGACCATTATTTGTTGAGATGATGACGATGTTGATAACTTTTTTGCTTGCGGTGGTGGTGTGCACTTTATAGCGTGGCAGATTTTTTTATCTTCTTCTTTTGGTTATAAAGCGCTGACTTGGTCTGACTTTGTATGTAGTAGTGAGAGGAGTATATATAAAAATAATAACCTTGCACACTTGCACTTTTTCAAATTTTGCTGATGATCATGTCTTGTTGTTGGTGGCGTCCACTAGTAAAAATTTTTTTCATGTTTTTCTCGTACACAACCACCACAACTACACGTCACGTTTTTATGATTTGCTCATATTATTATTGAAAGAGAAAGGAATCGTGTGTAAATGTAAATGTCACAATGTAAAATGGTATATCTATTACTTTTTTATAACCCAAGAATAAAAGGAAGCCGCTCGACTATAGTGTACTTTTTTGCCAGAAGATATTATTTTCGAGATGTAATAATATTGTTTTTACTCGTAGAAATATATAGGTACATGTACACAGGAAACGAAAGAAAATAGAAATAATAATATGTTTGTATGTATACGTGTTTTTCGTGTGTGTGTACACACTTCATAAAAGAAGCAGATATACGGATAAAGTATCAGTATTACGTTCACGTTATAATATTATTATTCAGAAAGATAGGTCAGGCATTATGAAACGTTGAAAATAACCAGTGAGCCGGAAATAATGGCATTCTATAAATTTTATATAGATGTAAAACTAACAATCTAGGTATATGGGAACAGTAAAAATTGAAAGGATAGCACAATCAAAGCAAACTGTACAGATTTGCAGTGAATTTTTAGTTTGTCAATAATGCAATGACGATACTGACTAGCATCTGGAACAAGGAGTTTGAAAGATATTCTATAGTGGAGAATTTTCGCTCTCATTTAAATTTTTGCAGTGCTCTCCTGCTTGATTTTGTTAGTAGCATCTTCTTTTTGCTATCTTGCTTTGATTACACAAGCGTCCCATATTCTCATTCGCATCGTCAGCTTTGCTAAATTATTATTAAATATTATATTTTTAGCTTCATTATGCGCCAATTTGTTCCACACCACTGTCCCTTGTCTATACACTTGCTTTTCTTGGAATGAACAGCGTATGCCAAAATATTCATAACAAAACGATGAAAGGGAAAACTCTGGAAATCAAAAAATGTGGCATGGGATGGTCTCTTTTAGAAATCTTTGCATGTGGGCTACGTGTATGTGTTGAATAAGCAGGTCTTCCAAAAACAATACAATATCTAGCCACCTACCTACCATATCAGAGTTTTCAGGCAGAAAGAATATTATGCATTGTTCATTGTGCTGCTGCTGCTATGCTGTTACAGGATGCGTTTGTTGTTGTGTTCTTCTTCTGCTACTCAACTCAGCGGCAGACGGCATGGCACATGAATGCGTCTTTGGTATTCAATTCCAATTCCAGGAATGCCTCCTGTTCCTGCTGCCATCATCACCATCAACATCATTGCGATGCCCTCCAACCACCACCTCAATTCCTTTGGAATGGAATGCTCTTCTTATGGAAAACAGCAGCTTGAATGTAGGTACATATAGACGTAGTTTTTTTACTGTACTGCTGCCGTTACCATATATTGGAATACTGCTGCTGGTTATCTTCTATACTACACTGCTGCTGCTGATGGTGCTGGTGGCGATGAAAAATGTGGGCTACGTGTGCAAAAGTCCACCACAAAAAACAACATGGAAAATTTTCATTCATGGTACCTTAAAATCACTACCACTTAAAATTCAACGGGGCATTTGCAAAAGCATATGTCCCCTTTCCAAGGTATGTATGTATGTACATAGGTTCCAATCGTTTGAGTATGATGGATAGGATGGAAATGTAGGTATGTTCGACAATTGCTAATGGATCGATTATGCAAGAGAGAAAAAATCAGTTCCAAACTAGACTCTATGACTTTTGTGTACGCTACTGACAGAGATGCTGATAGATGAAAAAGAAATAAATAATGCATGTGAGGAAGCGCAATTGTCAATGCTGAGTGAAAAAAGCGTAATCTGCACACGGAGAAAATGCAATCTCGTTGTTGGCCAACAAGCTACATAACATGATCATCATCAAGTCCACCGCACTGGAGTAAATGCTTTCATCCACTCCATGTTAGTATTCTTCTTTTTTTTGGCCATGAGAGGATGAAGAAGGACGATGATGATCATGATGATGTCAAGATGAGCTGAAATGATCGAATGCTGTGAATATATAGGCCACTTGCTTCATGGCTTTTGGTATACCGCGTCTATATACCATTCAATTTCTCTGTATATTTTCTTCTGACATGACATACTCTGAACTTTATTACAAATTTCCTTGCTTTGCTTTTTTTTGCTTGCATGTTGGTCTCGGTCGGTGGCGAAGGAAAGAGAAGGCTAATAAATTCAAACTAGTAAAGCCTCCACTCGTCTTCTTTGTCGGTGGTTGGACTCCACTTGACTGCTTCGCGATACGATTTACTACTGACATGCTTTTTAGCCTTATTGAGCTTGCTTCCTTTCCAAAACTGACTGACAGTCGCTGATGGCGATGATGATGGGAAAGTCATTCCGAATAAAATCAGAAGAGTCAAGTCAGCTATATAGAGAGACTATAAGGATACAATAAGAAGCCATGCAGAACCTTACTCACACTCACACAGGATATTAGACCGACTTACCACTGATCCACTTTTTGTTATGTGTAGTAGACAAAATATGGAGCGAAATGTATGCAGCATTCTAACAATCTATTATTACTTCTGCCATACTTTTCATACACATATTGTGAGTGAATAAAACCAAGTCCATCATTGTTCCATTCCTTCATCATCGCGTGTTTGCATACGAGTAGTAGTGAATATAAACCTATTACATCAAAAATATTACCCGGGAGTAGAGCAGAAAAAAAATAACTACATGCGTGTGTGTGTAGTTGCCCTCTCGTCTTCTTTCAACTTTAATAACATTAAGAAAAGAAGAAGCTGAAAAAGGCTTCATCTACTCTCAGCCATTTCGTTTTCCAACTCAGCTCCATAATATTATGTATTGCCGGTAGTAATCTTTTTTATGCTGGTGAGTAGGCAAGTAAGTAAGTAGATTTAT
>JAHZMV010001981.1:0-12606 GCA_027743765.1 Coecobrya sp. COE2
GAACTTGGATGATCATTCTGTTTATTATTTTGTGAAAAGTTTGTCCTTGGATTTTCTCCTCATGCCATCTGCATACAGGACATACCACTTCCGTTGTTACATATACACATAAGCTTGTTTTTCACCCAGACACTCCATTCTTTTTTTCCTTCTCTCTGCTACTTGTCTAGTCGTCAGTTTGTCCGGAGAAACAAGCTCCTTAGGCTAAATATGTAATATAGTTTTTTATTAGAATAATAATGTTTAACTGTTTGTTTCTGAATGTGAAGGAGAAGAAGGATAAATGGAATGAAGTGTCATCATAAGATACAAGCAACCGTCAATCAAAAAGAAAATGTCTGCTGGTGGGCGAAGGCCGGAAAATGTTTTATCAAGATAGAGTTTGCATTAATTTTATATGCAAATTGAGAATACTGGGATAAAAAATATTTATTGTAGGATTCAGTCCTTTCTTGGCATATTTATTGATTATATTTATCCGCACTGAATTTTGTTTTCATTTTTGGATATATTTTGGATGATTTTGAATGGGGGCTTTATAGTTGGTTGATATAATTTTTTAAACTTTGTTTCATGCTGTTTTTATTTTTACTTTTTATACGAGGCCACTTGGTACTTGTACACCCACGCGCATAAGAATTTTTCATTGAATGAAGGAAACGCGTGTGTGGTAGTACGATAAAGATAAGTTTTCCACGTTAACCGCACAAAATTGCATATTACGCAATTAGTGTGGTAAAACAAAAATATATACCTGGCAAGTTCAATGATCAGTGTAAACCCACTCCAAATTAGTTACAGTTACATATATACGTACTATCAAACGTAATTTTTAGGAAGGAGAGTAGGAAATTGTTTGATGGAATGAAAGGATGTTTTGTGTGGAATTTCATTTGTGACGACGACGAGTCTCATGGAACAATGAACTCTGCTGATGTTGTTGCGGTGGTGTTAGATTTCCATTTCTACTACTCATTAAGCTTTGCTGACTTTGGCTATGCAATTTATTTTGGAGAGAGATAATATGGAGATGGATACACATACCACCACGAAAACTCACAGTGGAATGCATTGTAATTTTAATTATAACATATACATATTGTATTAAAGCGCACATTGAGCATAACGAAATAAATGATACGTATCTCTATTACATTTTATGTCGCGTCTTTTTTATAAGCCCGCTATTATGTATAATGAGACTGGATATCGTGTGTTTTGACAAGTTGTAAACAGCGACTTTTTCTAGCGAGAACCAACCCTGTAGCTGGTTATGCTCACTGATGAACAGAGAGAATACAAATGAGAAAAAAGGATAAAAAAATTTGTTTATTGCTGCACTTCCTGCTCAGCCCCACTTTTGAAAAATGTTAAAGCATTCATTCATGTTGGTTGTGCATCTATTAGGATTTGACATGCATTGATTTGATTGACAGTTTTGAAGTTGACACTTTGCACTTGAATATCAAAACTATGACATTTTACGTTGTGATTCAATTTTTGAGTGGATTGACTGAATGTATCCACTTGGTGAGAGATGGAAACTTTAATGTTGTTTTCACAACACAACAACAATGTTGTCATTATTTTACTTGCAAAGATACATAAGATATACTTCATATTTGCCATTTGCCCTTTCGTCTATTTCCCATTCACCATCGCCATTAAGATAACAGAAAACAGGAGCATTCCTCCTCGTCTCTCCAATTTCTTGAATGACAATATGAGATTAAGATAGCATTGACCTTTTAACTGGAAAAAATACTTTTAAACGAGTAAAAAAGTGCTCCGCCACAACAGCAAGGAGTGTCCAAAGATAGTTGGCAGAATTAAGGTTTAAAAGTAGACAAGAAACATGTCAAGTTAGCTTGGCTCATTTCTCTGCGTGCTTGCATGATATAAAAGGAAAATATTTCGTAAATAAAATATTTACAATTTCAACTTTATTAAGAGGGCTGAGTTAACAGAATTTCTGAGTAACGTGCATACCTCCTCTTGTCATCGTGGTAGTAGCAAACCATTTTCTCCTCTACATTTTTTTAGCAAAGAGATATACTAATTCTCGTTTAAAGCGAACGCTGGAAAGATAAAGTCAAGTTAGTGAACACACATATTTAGACAGAAGTATGCGCACCACACATACATACATGAATACACAGTACAAGATAAACTATACTGATTAGCGCTGAATACTAATGTTTTCTGGCCAAGAAAGTTCCACAAAAGAAATTAACAAGCTGACTACTCTGCTATTCCATTGAACCTGTAGTAGGGTAAAAGCGTTAAGACGCAATATTCGGCTAATGACAGCAGCGACATTAGTTTTAAGAAATTAGAAAGAAAATTTTCTCGAGAAAATTAATTTGTTGTAGATTGTACGTATCTATTTAATAAAATAACCAACTTTCTATTTTTTTTTGGAAATTAGGTGGACAATGAAGACATCTCCAATCGCATGCATCGAGAGTATGCGAGAGAGAAAACTCGTTTTCAGGCTGTGAACATGTAAAATTGTTGGGTTGTGCTATTTTTTGTGACAGGAAAATGACCACTGTGAACAAAGTGAAAGCTGTGTTTGTGAAAAATCACTCAAGTGGTAATGTTGTGGACACCTTAATTTTTGTGTAGACTATGTGAGAACTACTGGGGCTGTGTAAAGATGCAGGAAAGATGGAAGTCGTTCTGCTTCGAATTTTGTTGTCTGTGGAAAAACTGTGAAAACTAAAAACTTGTACCAATGGTGCCTGTACAGCCTCCGCAAACGTTTTCTTCAGTTTCGATTTTATTATTTTTTTGTTTTTCTTCTGTCACACATTTTGCTAATACCGCACCTATCAACACAGTTAGTTATTCGTGTGGCAACAATAAGCAATCATCATGCCTGGAAAGGAATCAGATTCTGGAAGAAATAGTGCCGGAGGCAGTGGCAGTTCAAAAGGCGTCACGGAAGCGGAAGTAGCTGCTTTTGAGTGGGATTCTATCACGCGACTCGCCTCAGGTAACTCATAAGAATGCATATACATTAATAAGCAAATATTTTAAAATATTTCATAACGCTATTATTTAAACTACTTTAATTTTCTTTGCTGCAGGACTGGAATAGAACCGATCGAGGTGACAGCATGAGGTCAGGCAGTGGCCGAAGTTTGGCCAGCCTTGGCAGTAAAGGGGATACAAACTCTGTTGCAGAGTCTACATCCGGTTCACTGGAGGTTGGAAAAGAAGCGAAAGAGAAAAAGGACAAGTCTTCATGGGTGAAAACTATAGGGATGAGAACGCTTCGTCTTCGAAAGAACAAAGATCCCGACAAATCTCAGTCTCGACTCTCCATCGCCTCCGCTCTCGGCTCACTCGAGCGTCCATCTAAAAACAAAAGCAAAAAGGACAAGCATGGGAAAGGGGATGAAACAAGTCAAGGGAAAACTTCCAGTGGCTCTTCATCATCCGCCGCAGCCGCTGCGAACCATAAGCCGGGAGAACACGTGAAGGACAGCGACAGTATTTATTCTGGCGCTTCTTCCAAGAATGGCTCAGTGACTAGGGAAGCTGTTGTAGGAGGGAGTAGCAATGCCACCGCAGCCACAGCTGGAGAAAATGCAGGTACGCTATCCCATTTTCTCTCTTGCTTTCCATAACCTTCACATGTCTCCAGACACCTCAAGAGAGTACGACTTGCACTATGGCCATCATCACAAAGTTGAGCAGGACTTTGGCGAGAGATGTCTTCATCTGCTAAAACAGCCTATAAAGCTAGTCATATAAAGCCCTTTACTAAATTTTTACCTTTCCTCTAGTCTCCTCTTTGCAGACACTTTATTTTCTTCTCCTTGTACAAGTTACTGTCATAAACTTTTAGTTGGCTACTAAGCCTTCTTTCTCTCTCTCTCTCGAAAGAGAAACTGTTCTGCCATAAAAGTTTATTTGTTTTTATCTGTCCTAATGTTCAAACGTGACTCTCAAAAGCATGGATGGGGAAAGTAAGCAAAGCGATGAAACACTTTTGCCCTCATTAGCAGCTCTATCTCCCTCTCTCGTCTTGTATTGATTTGTTTTGCGCCGGTCTGTTCATATACTTACCAACTTGCCAAGCGGCAGCAGCAGCGCAAAAACATTTTTACAACAAAGTAGAAAGTCTCTTTCTCTCTCTCTTCCCTTCACTCGCTCCATTTTCCTTTACTACCTTTCAGCCTTTTTTTAGATAATGTACTGGTAATTGTCCTGTTGATGCATTTTACCACTTATAACAAAGCATTGAGAGAAAGAGAGAAAAAGTGGGATTTAATTTTCCGATACAGATACAGCGCAGCAGCATCCAAAACTTTTTTTCTTTCTCTGGCTTCTCTTCTTTCTATTTTCCCCGTTTTCATTCTCCTTCCTAAAAAGTGAATCAATTTGACTACTAGAAGAGGAAAAGAGAGAGAGAGAGAGGCTGACTGACAATGCTCTGCTCTGCTGCTATTCAATTCACAACATTTCTCGGTTCATTTCGGCACTTTGTTGTGTGTTGTGCTGTGCTTGCATTTTATATATAGAGAGAGAAGCCCACATAAAAAGAATAATAAAATGAAGAGCAATTTCAGCCAAAGTTAATCCCACTACCTAAAAATATATACATACATACATGCTTTGTAGTTAGGAGCACCATCTGCTCTATCTAGAAAAAAAACTGAATATTATACAGTTTTCTCCCCTAACAATCCTCGTCGCCCGTTTGACTCGCTTGTTGTTTGTTGTCGCTGTGTGTGAAGTAGGTAGTAATGATAGCACCACCACCATCGCCAACACCAACACTACTACTGCATCCACACTACCTTCACAGAAGAATCTATATAGAAGCCTCGATCCGCTTTCTTTTCCACTACATACATTGTCCCTCTTTATAATAATAATAATAGGTACTCTTGTCTGTGCGTATCATGGAACCGTTTCCTTCTTCTCACCGGAAAATCTACATGCTACTACTTCTATGCCCTACCAACATGCATCCACTCTCAAAATACTATACTCTACACTTACAAACTTAATAACATGTTATTGATCAATATAGAAACATTACTGCTACCTATATACCATAATTTNATGGAACCGTTTCCTTCTTCTCACCGGAAAATCTACATGCTACTACTTCTATGCCTTACCAACATGCATCCACTCTCAAAATACTATACTCTACACTTACAAACTTAATAACATGTTATTGATCAATATAGAAACATTACTGCTACCTATATACCATAATTTTAAGCAAGTACAACAGAGAGCATACAGTGCAGTGCACTACGGAAAAAAACTCTACGAAGAGAAGAAGAAGAAGGGTGACATACTCACTTGGATAGTTCTAGTAGAAAGCGTACATATATTTTTTATACATGATATTGTATACCTAAACTTAGGTTTCAGCAGAAACTTTGTAGTGAAAAGAGCGACGAACGAGAGGAGCTTTCATGGGGAGATAGGGAGAGAGAGAGAGAGTTTGTATGCATTTATATTACATTGTAGCGTGTGCCTCTCTGATTTTCCCTTCATGTTTCTTTCGTGATAGAGGATCATAAAAAAATGTGGCTGGCAGCCCTCAGAGAGAGAGAGAGAGAGAGAGAGAGAGAGAGTTCTACTAAAGTATTGCATTTCTCGGGAAGAGAGAGAGAGAGAGGAAATATTAAACGAGTGTGTGTGTATAATAGGTATATAGGTTGTATGTGGAAACCTCTGTTCTCTAAAAAATGTTGTAGTGGCCAAATGGGGAAAGTTTTTTTTTCTCTCTCTCTTTTTTGATGCACTTTCCAGATAGGAACATTATTTTACCATGCTAATAATCCATCTAGAGACACAGAGAGAAAAATATTGTAACGTGCTTTATGCATCCTTATATATTATTCTGGACAAAAGTTCAGCCACTCATTTTCCCATTTCCATCCTTCCCAATATAATATTCAATATTAATGTTGCACATAAATATAGAGAGTAGAGAGTGGTTGGTATATATGTGGTAGAATGTAGTGAGTGAGTAGTGATACCAGAAATATTATACTTTTTTGGAATAATTTCATATACTTAAAATGCTTCTGCTGCTCCTACTGCTCTGCTGATGAAATTTTTCCTCTTTTACAAAGTAGGTATAAGGACGGGAACCTTTCCCTTGTGACTTTTTCCTTGTGTTATTGTCCCCGTGTCTTCTCTTTCTTTTTGCTATTAAAGCAGACAAGACTGGAGGAGTACAAGAACAACAAGAGAAAAGAGAAAAAAAAGGGTTGTCAACATTGCTTATTTTTTTCTCTCTCTCTGGACAAGCATTAAAAATATAGCAGCAGTAGCGGTAGAGCAGAGCAGTATAATAGTTTATCAAATACATAATGCATTATGGTGGTGGTGGTGGAAGGAAAAGAGAAAAAATAATAATGTTGTATGGATTCTTGTTAAAACATTGCAAGCCAGTTGAACGTTGAATTTATTAGTAGTGGCATCAGAAGACAGAGTCAGGCAGACAGAGTATCATCATCAAAGAAAGATGCAGAGATGTACGGCAGGGAGCAGGACTACTATTTTTTACGGTCTACTCTGTGGTGAGAGTAGTAGTAGAAGTTGTATTTCTAAAAAAAAGAGTGTCCTTTTCTACCAGCGAAATAAAAGGAAAAGTTATGAAAAATGAAAGGAAGAAAAAAAGTTTTTTTCCCTTTCTCTCTCTCTTTCTATGTAGATCCATGCTAATCCCGTATAATAATATATGATCAAGCCACACTACTACTTGTACAACAGAGGAGAAAGGAGTGAAAGTCTTTTTTTTCTATTGCTAGTTCATGTGTATCTATTTTATGGTCAATATATTTCCTCTAAAGATAAGATAAAATACGTAAATGAAGAAAGGGCAAAAATTACTATTGCGAGTGTGTGATTTGCGGTGAAAACTGAAAAGAAGATTGGTGCAGTGCTCTAATTACTTACCTTGTTGACTTTGTCAGTCTTTTCAAGTTAATTTTGTATGAAAGGCTGTTTGCCATGCTTGTTGGATAAGTATCCTCCAGTATAATAATATATATTATTTTTTGTGGAGTGGTGGTGGCAGTGGGCTATTAATAATTACTATGTGCTTACTTAAAGAAACATTTATGCAATTCGGTCAAGTGGTCACTAGTAGAACCACCACCACCACCCGCCGAACAACCCGAATTTTCCAGCAAAAGCCTATTACATTTTCTCTCTCTGTACTAATAATAATAATAAATGATAATGTACATTAGTCATGTATACCGTTATTGATTGCTATACATTTTTTAACATGTTTTTTGAGAACGG
This sequence comes from Coecobrya sp. COE2, assembly GCA_027743765.1. Classification (NCBI taxonomy): domain Eukaryota; kingdom Metazoa; phylum Arthropoda; class Collembola; order Entomobryomorpha; family Entomobryidae; genus Coecobrya; species Coecobrya sp. COE2. Next base: position 7,291 of record JAHZMV010001981.1, read on the forward strand.
AAGCTCATTTTTGTACGTGCATAGTTGACTGCTCTTTTGGCAGTTTGCACAACGGGAGGAGTATTCATAGTAATTATACTACTACTACAAGCGTTATTGTCTCTGTGTGCTGTAAAGTGAACAAATATAGAGAAAAACGGGACTTTTTTCAAAACAATTAAAGTGAGATTATATAAAGGAAACAATGGATATAGTGTGCAAATATAAAATGGAAAAATGAGGAGGCATAATTATATTTAATTGTGTTTACAAGTGAACCTACTATGAAATAAATAGTCTAGCCACACACGTGCAGTTTTTTTTTATAAAATGAGGTGTTAATTGTCTCATCATAAAATTGGATTAAATGCGGACTCATAAAGATTAAAAAAGCAAGAGAGACGAGAGAGGATGCTGCCTATGCAAACGTTGAGGAGGAGGGCGAGTCCCTTGAAGTGTAAATGTACTAAAAAATAAAAAGGCCAACTTGTTCCTTTCCTACTTTCACTTTCGCATGTTTATTTTTACCATTCATTTTTTACTCATATTCACTCTATTTACATGAAAAACTATGATTATCCTTTTATTCATTCGCTTCCCTTTTTTCATCCTGCGATTTAATAATATTTTTCATGCCTTTGTATTCAATTGAATTTAATGAATGATGTATTTTTTCAGATAAGCAAGATCCAGCCAGATTCCTGGGCGAAGGACTCCTCTTCAAAGGGAAGCTTATAGGAGTGTTGGAGGTGAGCGGTCCAAGAGGGGATAGAATATGTCAGGAGGCGCTCTCCGAATTGAAAATGGCTGTGAAGGCGGCCGGAGAGCACAAACAGAAAATAACCATCAGCAAACGTTGAGGAGGAGGGCGAGTCCCTTGAAGTGTAAATGTACTAAAAAATAAAAAGGCCAACTTGTTCCTTTCCTACTTTCACTTTCGCATGTTTTTTTACCATTCATTTTCTACTTTACTCATGAAAAACTATGATTATCCTTTTTAAATTCGCTTCCCTTTTTTCATCCTGCGATTTAATTGTATTAGGATGCCTTTGTATTCAATTGAATTTACTGATTGATGTTATTTTTTCAGATAAGCAAGATCCAGCCAGATTCCTGGGCGAAGGACTCCTCTTCAAAGGGAAGCTTATCGGGGTGTTGGAGGTGAGCGGTCCAAGAGGGGATAGAATATGTCAGGAGGCGCTCTCCGAATTGAAAATGGCTGTGAAGGCGGCCGGAGAGCACAAACAGAAAATAACCATCCATATTGCTCTTGACGGGCTCAGAATTCGAGATGAAAAGACAGGGGTAACCTAATTATACAAATATTTCACCTTATCTTTTCATCAAATTAGAAATTAGAGTATTGAAAAGTGAAGAGTCAATCTATTACAAAAACAATCATTTTTATGCAATTTATGCAGTTGTTAACCTTGTTTTAAAAATTTCCCTTTCTAGTAATAAAATTGAGTAAGAAGTAATACGATTGAACTCCGAATTGAAAATGGCTGTGAAGGCGGCCGGAGAGCACAAACAGAAAATAACCATCCATATTGCTCTTGACGGGCTCAGAATTCGAGATGAAAAGACAGGGGTACGTCACATTAACCTAATTATATAAAATATTTCACCTTATCTTTTCATCAAATTAGAAATTAGAGTATTGAAAAGTGAAGAGTCAATCTATTACAAAAAAAATCATTTTTATGCAATTTATGCAGTTGTTAACCTTGTTTTAAAAATTTCCCTTTCTAGTAATAAAATTGAGTAAGAAGTAATACGATTGAATCTTTGTTTTTAAAAAATTAATAAAACAAATCAAAAAGATATGACACGCTTATCAATACATACTTTGTTCCGATAAAATCGTAAAAATGAAAAGTTGCGTGTGGCGCGCTTATCAATCGATGAGTTAAGACAATCTATATATTTTTTTACAAATTAGAAATCGGTTATCGCATCTTTTTCATAAAAAATGAATAGCTGTTTTTTTTACTGTTATCACGTGTCTATGATTTTTAATGTGTGTAGGATTGCCTTTATCATCATCAAGTACACAAAATCTCATTCATCGCTCAAGATCTGACGGATGCGCGAGCGTTTGGGTACATCTTTGGGTCACCCGATCAAGGTTTTTATAATATTTTTCACACTCATTTTAGTACATTGTTTAAGGTTTGTAAGCATGAATTCATAATGAATGACTTTTGTGAATCACAAAAGTTTTTGGCAACCAGAGCGGCTGAAACGGCTCCAACCGCAAAGGTAAAAAAAATAAAATAATTAATATCTTTGATGATAATGATTAAGTAATAAACTGCTTTTTTTAAAGCTTAAAGCAGAGTAGAAATAAAAAAAGTAAAATTGAAAAGTTATATATATATTTTGATAACATGTTATCTTTATCTTATCTTTTTTATATATCGCGTTTCATTTGTTCACTTTTTATTGAAACATCTTATCTTATATTTTTTCATAGACTGAGCCAAAATTCTCAATCGCTGAGACTTACATTGAAGGCGCCGGTGCAGTTGGGGGTGCCTCTGCGTTGTTGTCCGATGCGAATCCCTCAGCACCTGCAGAAGTGGACCTATTAAACTTAGAAGTTGAACTGAACAGTCTTCAGGAGGGCTTAGACAATATTCACACCAATCTAGTTGATTCCGTGCCATTCCGTGGAAGCACCGCGTCCATATCCAGTGATCCCATGAATCCCATGCCGAAATTATCCACTGGCAGTATGGCCTCTGCATCCAATGCAAGTAATCCTACTCCAGTGTCTAGTTGTGCTGTGGGTGGGGATCCGTTTGGGGACTCTTTTGATCCTTTTGACCATTCAGCGGGTTCTAGTTCCACTCCAACTGCCTTTTCTACTTCCGGTGGTGGAAGCAGATTCACCTTGAAATCCTCATCAGGCCTCAATGATCCATCACCTTTGTCACTGGCAGCTTCTCAACCTCCTCCATATTCCAGCAGCAGTTCAACAACTCCACTTGCCTTCACCGCTGATCCGTTTGCACAAATTGACCCTTTCCCAGGACCTAAATATCACGGGGACGGAGATTTCTTCAATTCGGATCCTTTCGATAGTCCGTCTGGTCAGTTTTCCTTTGCGTATCCGAATGACACATCAGGATCATCGGTGGCAAAAGTCGAGTCCAAATTTATTGTGGAGCGGATCGAGGAGAGTGCACATGAAACTCCTCCAACCAGCAATAATTACAAGTTCTCGGTAGAAGTTGACAGGGAAAGTAGTACGATTGCAGGGACAAAGTCAGGCTCTGCACGGGACAGATACAGTGACGGTTGGGTAGCTTCCTTTGAGGACGTAAGTCAAAAGTTTACTTATGAAATACTTAAAAGGAGAGTTAAAATGTAAATTAATTTTTGTGATCTAATTTTTTTCCAGAATTTTGTACCTGAGTCTGAATTCAATGGCCAAGGAGAGGATCCATCAAAAGTGGATTTGGACATTTTTACTGAACTTGATCCTCTGGGAACGGGTCGTATCAGGCCTTTCGTTGACCGCAAAGACTTTTTCCAGCATCTCAAAAACCCACCAAAGAAAAATCTCAAAGATCTTGGTGCTTCTGAAAATCTAACGCCCCACTCATCTTCGTCGTCGCTTGTGGCGGAATGCAGCGTAGTCAATACTTCTGTGCCATCATTAAACGCGCATGGTGGCAGTGAAGTAACACCTCCCAAACTTCAGCTTACGGACACCTCGACCCCAATTCCCAACTCGTTTTCTACAAATTTTACCTCTTCCCAACTCAACGATGTGGTAGGGGAACCGTTGCCTTTAAAGACCCCGCCAACGTCAGCATCTTCCCGATCATCGTCCATGCGAATGCGACTACACTCTGAAAATTCAAGATCTGAATCCCCACCAAATTATAGCCCTCCGCCGCCTCCTCACACAATGCACAACTTTTCTTCTACATCTTCCATTGGATCCGTGGGGGGAGGAACTGCAGCTGCTACCAATTCAGAGTATATGACCGCCGCCACAGGTCAATTACCATTTTTGCCACCCCCTAGCAGCATCCTTGGAACTCCACCCAGTTCCCGTTTTGCAAATAAAAAGTCACCCCAACTTCTCAAACAAATGACAATCGCTGGCTCAACAGCAAATACTGCAGCATCTAGTCCGAAAACGTTGCCTAGACCTTCGTCCGGAAGCCGTGAGCGTAAATTTACCGCAGAATCCCAAAGCAGCGTGGGGACTGATGAGATTCCAAACTTGACTCCACCTCCACGTCCGCCACACAGTCACACTTCCAATACCCTGGGAAAGTCAGTCTCGCTAAGCACTGCAGTACCTCGACCCTCCTCAGGTTCCGACAGATTGCGCAATTTGTCGGGAATGTCGTCCTTGAGTGGGGTAAGCATGGCTTCGTCTGGAATGGCTCCACCTGAGCCACCTCCGCGTCCTCTACAAACGACAACCATTTCGAGTAACTTGGCTCAACAAATGTCCCCCTCGCTGGTGTCTCCTCCACCGCCGCTGCCTCCAAAGAAGCAAGCCTTCAGCTCCATGCAGTCTAGTCCTCTCAGCTTATTTCAGTCCAAGCAACCGCCACTCAGTGACTTTGGGAAAAGCGGTGGTGGGGTGCAAAAGATTAGTGGTGGTGGTACAAACGAGTCGTCCAATGATCTTCCTTTGCCGTTGCCTTCGAGAAAACCTCAATTTTCCTCCTCAAGCAGTGGTCATCACGCTACTGTCGGGGGTCGTTACTCTGTGCCATTATCTTCAGCGTCTCCTTCTACTCAGCGAAGGGACTCTGCAGGAGACTCTGAACCAACCACTAAATTAACTACTTCAGTTGCAATCAGTAACAATAGCCTGGTCTCTGGTGGAACTGTGAGCCGGAATCCTCCTGTGGTCAAGCTGACCATGCAACAAGCCTTACACCAAGTCGCATCTATGAGCTTAGGGGATCTCGCGGGCAAGTTGGAGGTTCCTGTCGAGAAACTCTCGTCGTTAACAATTCAACAACTGGCCGAAAAACTGACTTTGATGGACTTTGAGCAGAAAATGGAGCAAAAGGAAAGAGAGTTGTCTCGGTACGGAAGCGCGTCGCAGATTCAACGCGAGTCTCAATCCATCGCTGAAACTGCGGCAGCCTCTGCAAAAAGCAACTTTCAATTGGGCTTTGACGACGACTTCTCAACTGCTTCTGCGCCACCTGACATTGGAGAGCGGAGGAGTGGTAGTAGTGGAGGTCATCATCATCATCACCACCACCACCATCATCATCAGAGCAGCAAAAAGGATGAATATGACAAATACGCGGTGTTTAGAGAGCTCAGCGTTGAGGAGGCCAGTGGCTTCAGCAT
>JAHZMV010001982.1:0-14453 GCA_027743765.1 Coecobrya sp. COE2
GCTTCATCATCTCTCATCCTCCTCCTGAGCAGCAGCAGCCCCAGAAGAGTATCATCATTGGTTAAATATTTGTAGGTTTGCTCTGTGGTAAACGAAAAAATGTACATCCGTTTTGCGCATGCAGCAGTAGCAGCAGCATTTTCAGTTTGCATCATATCTATATCTCTGCAAGAATGATAATGTTTTTTGGTATCTTTTTAAATGGGTTAGAGAGCGTCACATACACCATTTGTAAATGAATTGACTTGTGTATAATATATGCTGCGTTGATACAGTGAAGAATGCGTTTTTGTTTGTGCGTAAAACGCGTATGCGTGAATGTTGATGCTGCTGCTGCTGTGAATTTCTCTAAAGCAAGTTGTGTGTGTGCAGAGAAAAGAGAGGCAAACAAGTCACATCAACATAATAAATAAATAGCCTTACAAGTTGGTTTGAAGCCTTGCTTTGTTCTTTTTTTTGATATAATCATGATCTCTGTGTTGAATTCCATACAGGATGAACTTGAATCATAGTCCAGTCAGTGCTTCTTCGTCGTGGTTGTAAATTAATAGATAGTATGCGTATGCAATGCACTCTTGCTGCTGCTGCTGCTGAATGCATGCAGTCTTTTTAAACAATTTTTTTTTCGCTAGTACATTGAGCAAAGGAGAGAGAGAAAAAGAGTTTGAGGATGATGAGGAGGAGCAGGCAATATTATTATTTTGTTTTGCATACTCACCCTATCAGCGTTTTATGCATTTTATTCGGGGATTACGAACATTTTTTTTTGTATGTGTGCTGCTGCTGCGGATGAATGCGATTGCGATCTCTTAGAGAGAAGCTATGCACAGAAGAATATTTATGTTCGATGGGTACGCAAAGATGCATTCCTTTCCTTCTTGTATGCAGCAGCATGACAGCATTTAAAACGCAAAATAATTTACACGCGGAGGAAAAAAAATTGGAGATGTGCTGATCTGATAGGAAATCGGAAGAACACAGAGACGTTTTATTGATGATGATAATGTTAAATGGAGATTATTTTTGTGTCAGATGATTTAGCTATCAATGTTTCTTCGCACCTTCGACCTTTTTCCCGTGATTAAAAGCGTTTCATTTATTATCAGCAATTTCTTGATTTTTCGCTATCTTATTATTAGAGAGTAGAAAGGTATTTTGCATTTTTTTTTTTTTTAGTTTAGACCCTTGAATTCTTAGAACGCGTTCTTTTAGATTTGCACGCATGCAAATGTTTTTTGAAAAAAATAGTCGGAGTGAACTATTTTGAATGATTGGTGTAAAGTGTAAAATAGAGAAAGATGGAATGCGGTAGGTGCAGGTTTTTTTTGTACGTTTACGCGTTATAGATCTCTCTGCTATGTAGCAAGTTAGTACACCAGCAAATAATAAATGATTGCAATCAAATAATTTTTGCATTGATATGCTTCTGTGCACAGTATATACAAAGCTTATCTCGTTTAACTCATTTTCCCTGGGCCTTTAGTTAACGACACGTGTTTGCTGATAATGAAGCGTCTGGCTAAAGAGGACCTTTTGATTATTAAATGAGAGGAAAGAAAGACGAAAATGTGAACCTGCAGTAAACAGCTTAGTGTGTAGATAGGGAAAGAAAATTGTTTCTCTTGAATTCATCACCTAAAAAAATAGTCTGACACCTGACATGAATTGTTGTGTGTGTGTGTATGATACGGTAGTTTTGTTAGACATGTTATGATGGCACATCACACATCATTTAGACAGAATTTTAATCTGAAGAAACCACTACAACTACTTGTTAATTTTCCTTTTCAACCTAAAACACTTTGTTTTCTAAAGATCATCATCAGGGTTGTCGCGTCGTCGTCGGGTTGGTTTTACTTTAACAAGCCAACAAAACACAATGTATATAACCCTTCCTACACATAAATGTATTTCAAATTCTAATAACATTTTACACATACGTGTATGCCAAGGTCGTGGTACTCAAAAAATACATATACGTTCATAAGATGCTACTTTTTTCCCCTGTGAACTTGTTCAAAGAAACGCCAGAGAGAGAGAGAGAGAGACGCACTAAACCTGCGTGTTGTTTTAATTACTCCTTCATGTGTATCCCTTTTGAACTTGTTAGTTAGTTAGTCTATCGTAGTAATTAACTCTTCTCTTTCAATATTATGCTGTAAAAAAATTTCCTCCTAAATTTAATCAGGTTTTTTAATGAATTTTTTCTCCTTTTTTTTTCTTCTACTCAGGTAAAAACGAATTTTCGGAACGCCATAACCATTCCCGAAAAGTCATGGTCTCGATTCCGGGACATTTTTGCAGAATACGTAGATAAAATGAAAGAAAGATGGGAAGAGCGGAGCCGGACCTAGTGCCACTTCGGATATTCCTCCTACATCCACTGCCACTTCATCAACAGAACGTGACCCGCCCAAATAATTGTAAAATCGCTGGGTAGACCAAAATTTTAGCCATCTTTTTCATTCTGTCTATCTATCGACGTTTTAAAAGAAAGAAAAAAATTTTAAGTACTATAAATATATATATTACTACTACATTGCTATATAAAACTACTTTATGTAAAAAAAATTAATGAGAAGAAAACTACTACTATTACTACTACTACTCCGTATATATATATAATATTGTATGTTTCAAGTGAAGAAAAAAAAATATTTACATTATCATCAAGGTAGAGAGAAAAATGAAATATTATTACGAAAAAAGTGTGGAATTTTCATTACACTACTACTACTACTACCGTGTGTGGTAAGTTACAATATGCATAGTGGAAAAAAATTTAAAAAAAGTTGCGAAATGAAATGTTTGGAAATAAAAAAAAGTTGTACACTCGTTATTGTAAAAAAATTTTAAAGAAAACCCCATTATTTAAGAATCAAAAAATCGATGATATTTGTAAAACCACACCACGTTTTAAATCAGAATCAAATCCTTTCAACAACCAAACTATTATATACAATCTTTTTATATAGAAAAAATTATACCTGGCAGTAGGTTTGTATCCTTTGTTTCCATTTACAATATTATGCACTACGATTATTTTTTTCATCATCTCTGACAATACTTACTTGATTGTGTATTTAATTAATTCATGTGTAGTTAGTTAAAAATCTGTTATATATATGCAAGTTGTACACTCGTTATTGTAAAAATTTTAAAGAAAACCCCATTATTTAAGAATCAAAAAATCGATGATATTTGTAAAACCACACCACGTTTTAAATCAGAATCAAATCCTTTCAACAACCAAACTATATATTATACAATCTTTTTATATAGAAAAAATTATACCTGGCAGTAGGTTTGTATCCTTTGTTTCCATTTACAATATGCACTACGATTTTTTTCATCATCTCTGACAATACTTACTTGATTGTGTATTTAATTAATTCATGTGTAGTTAGTTAAAAATCTGTTATATATATGCATGTTTTTTATTGCAAAAAGAAAATCAACCAGTTATTATGAATACCCAAGATGATCCATTATATACCTATTCAGCAGGATATTTTTAATATATACATATATTAACTAACGTGATCATAACAAGATAATTGGTAATTGTACAAGTGTGTCGTGTGTGGTGCAAAAAAAACAGTGTGCTCTTCTATGCTTCTCAAGTGAATTTGGATTTTGGACGAATCTTCCAGTTGCTCTTTTTGGAAATCTTCTAAGCTTCTAAGTAAGAGACAAGTTTTTTGTAGTAAAAATCTTGAATTGGTAAAAGCCACTTAACGTACTTTTTCGAACATTTCTAGTAAAAATCCGCGCGCGCAAGTTTTATGAAAAACCCGTTGTTGTTAATTATTATGCTCCATCGTGAAAAAAAGTAGTAGTGTTTTTAAAAGAGGATTGTTTTACAACACATTTTCATGCAAGAAAAAACTATGTACTCTCCTTTCTAAAAATAAAAGAATTTTCAACTGCCAAAAAAATGCAGGACTTGTGAAACTCATATATAAATATATATAAAATATATACGGTGATTGTTACAATTTTGATTACACCTTCGTACGTAAACTGTAACTTTTACTATTTATCCGAGTACTGATGAAACCAGTTATAGTCGAATGCAAAGTAAGCTTTAATTTAACCGATTTTAATACACACACACATTATATATCTGTAATTTTTTTTGAAACAAGTTTAGTTTTTAAGTAGGTTTTGATTATATTAATTATAATTTTATGTTATTTGTCAAAACATATATATATTCTGCGTTTTTTTAAATGAAAAAAAAAACTTATGCATAGAGAGAGAAAACTGTAGAGTATGTATGTGTATGGAGTATATTAGTATGCATATAAAAAGGAAAAAACATTTATTATTATTATTATCTATCTCGTACATAATTATTTATCCTCCGGATTATTATATACTATTCAAACTTGATGCAAAGTAAGCTTTAATTTAACCGATTTTAATACACACACACATTATATATCTGTAATTTTTTTTGAAACAAGTTTAGTTTTTAAGTAGGTTTTGATTAATTAATTATAATTTTATGTTATTTGTCAAACATATATATATTCTGCGTTTTTTTTAAAGAAAAAAAAACTTATGCATAGAGAGAGAAAACTGTAGAGTATGTATGTGTATGGAGTATATTAGTATGCATATAAAAAGGAAAAACATTTATTATTATTATTATAATTATCTTATCTCGTACATAATTATTTATCCTCCGGATTATTATATACTATTCAAACTTGTACAGTTTTACTTGAGCACTTAATATTATTATTTGTTATTATCATTTTTTTAATCGCAAAAGCTTTATGACTACATTTTATGTTTAATGACTATATTTTAAAATAGTATTGCTATATAAAAAATTATATATGTAGAAAAAAAGAACGGATTATATAATTACACCGTATTCTCGCTAAATATATAGGGACTGCTATTAAAAAAAAGTGAAATCAGTTGCGTTCAAAGAAGAAAAAAAAGGACGACGGTTTTTATGAGAGAGAGAGAATATATATTAAAGAGAGTTACTCTGAGAAAATCATCAACAATTTCAAGGCGTGTTTTACTTTTTATCATCACATTTTTATTTGTTCTCTGTGAACCTTATCTGTTTTTATTATCCAGATCCTATCTATTTTTTGGAATTTCTATTTGCAACTACACTACACATAACTTGAGACCTCTGACCAATTTGCAAAAAAAATTTATTACCAAAAATACCTCATTATTGTAATTATAATTTTTTTGTCAGCTGCTAATTAATTAATAGGGAGGCTAAATAGATAAGTAGGAAGAGAGAAAGAAGAGAGAGAAAGTTGCTATATAATTTGAACAAGTTCCCACCGTCAGGGACTGCTCTATATAGATATTTTAGAATGCTGCCATAATTATAGAGAGAGAAGAGAGAGAGAGCTGCAATATTTAGCGAGAATAATTAATAAAATTGTTTTGAACGAGAGAGAAAGCATATTAAATGGTTTGTCGGAATTGGAATGAAATTGGTAGTGTAACGTAGAAGGTAACGGAAAAGGAAACAAGACACTTTCATCTGGATTTACGTTTATAACAAAAGGGAAAGGTGAAGAAAGGTGCGCATTTTTTTGGTTTTTTTGGAGAAAGCACGTAGATTTACTTTTTATGGAGAAAGTTTCATACCATTTTATTTGGACAGGTTTGTGCTAATCAATTTTTTGGAAAAATTTTCGTTTAGTTTGAAAGATTTTTGATCTATTAGTCTTGCAACACATATCTGATCTGTTGTGTATAATTTGACTTTCAGTTTAGTTGCTTTTCATTTATAAACCATGCGTACCTATTTTACATACCTTTTTCTCAAGACAAAAAATCTACTACAGATTCGGTATCTATCTATCACACACATGCATTTATCATTAAAAAAACCAAGTTAATTAGTAAATATATGCGTAATAGTGATGAAAAGTAAACTTATATCAATCATCCACAACAAAAAAAGGTATAAAAAATAAATAAATAAAAGAGAAAAAAAGCAGACAAAAGCTTTTAAAAATGATTAAACTATATAAATATAGAAGATATTTGTGTCGGGCAGTACCTGAGTACAGACGAAGGAGAAGAGAAAAAGAAAACTCACTCTATAAACTTGTATTGGATGTTTTAATTTAAAGAAATATATAAATAAAGTTATAAAAAAAATATGTATGTAATCAAGGTTCATTTTTTAAGTTTAATAAAATAACTTAAGTAAAAAAAAACCTCTGTGTAGATAGGTAGGAGAAAGAAAGGAATCGACACAGTCAAAAGAATTACTGTTTTACTAACAATTTTATGATGAAAATGATTGAATGATTGAGAAAGAAGAAAAAAAGAGAAAGCATTTACAACCTCATCAACACACACGACGATATGTAAATCAAATATATTAAATGTCTATCAAATTTTATTATTATTATTATTTTATAGTCAGTCTAATCAGTATGATCAGTAAAAAAGGATTTTATGATGTCTCTCGCGCGGATGATAAATGTTGATGATGATAAAAAAGTAATATATCGTTAATAAGTTTTTTATAGGCTAACTAAAAACTATTATATAACTAGCGAACAGATGAAGAAGAAGATGATGATGATATATTGCAAGCACTGCCGGTATGTTTGTGTGCGAATTTATTTAGTTGTGTGTGTGCGTTTGTGAAGGATCATTGAGGTTTTCAGTTTCTTTTTTTTTTCTATGTGGAAGAACTGTATGGATGAGATGAAAAAAATTTAAATAGTAAATAATTATTATGACACACAAAATTTGATTTTCTTTTTTTTCTTCGGATAGAATATTATAGAAAACTAATAATGTTGTTCATTTTTTTCTAGACAAAATGATTTTTATTTCTTAAACAAAAAAAATTCCATTTTATTTTGTTTTTTTTTCTGAGAGTATAAAAGTGTTGTATAAAAAAAGAAAGTCTTCAGTTTTCTGTTATTATAGACAATGCCTTGAAAAATAAAAACAAGTAACCTTTATATAAAAAAAATGGTGGCTACGACGAGGTGGTGACGGTTTAGATCCAGAGGGTGGGAGAGAATGATAAAATGTTATAATGTGTTCGGTACCGTGAATGATGATAAGATTAAGGTAAATGGTGGTTTTTTAGAAGAGTAGCGAAGAAGAAAAAGGTTTAATATACTTCGGGAGACGATTTTAAGTTAACTCGTGTCCCTAAAAAAATTCTCTTGTGTGTACATAAAAAAAATCTTGTCTGTGTTAAAAATTATAAAAAGTGTTGGAACGAGAAAGGAGAAAGGAAAGGTGTGTGTTTTTGGGGTAAGATGAGAAATAAATAAAAAAATTGTGCATGTCACCAAAATATTATTAATCTGACTGATATGTCAAAAAATGATGATGAGAGAAAAATATATAAAAAATATATATCCGCTACACTACATTTAATAATTAAGAGACATTTTAAAAACAGTGTGTGCATTTAAGAAGAGAAAAGGAAAAGCGAGAGTGTGTGGTATAAAAAAAGGTGTTTGAAAAAAATGAATGCGGATAATAATGTAGAGGCATTCGTTCGGGTATATAAAAAAATATAATATGCTGATGACTTTTTTTGTTTGTTTTTTTTGGAACTGTTCAGTGTTGTTTTTGATGCATTTATTAGTGCTGATATATAAGTATATATAGATGGGAATGATAGGAGTTTTTAAAAAAATATATGAATGGTATATAAAAAATATCATTTTTTGAAGAAAAAAAGATGAAATAATAAAAATTCGTTTTACTTAAGTCGGTTGATTGAAGACGTTTTTTATTTTTTATTTTGTACTCTAGGCATCGCTTTTCACATATACACACGTTCATACACCTGCGTGTAGGCAAAAAAAGTAATTAAATTAGAGACAAGAAAAGACAACGAGATATAATAGACACCACTAATTATTCGAATACTCACCGATATTTTTTTGTTTATCAAAACCCGAATTCATGCATATTAAATAGATGATCCATATCGCTGCATTTTTTATAACCTACCTGCATTGCAAAAATAATACTATTCCCCCTACATATTTAAATAAAAATCTTCTCTTTCTATAAATTATCTGCTAGCTAATGAAAAAAAATCTCTATCTGTTTTTGTAACAAAACTTGTGATTGCAAGTAGAAGTTTTTGTGAAAATGTAGCCTTCCATTAAATATCTTTCACGTAAGTTCATAATATGTTTATTAAGTCGAATGATATGAGTGAAAGCTATAAGAAAACTATATAATATTCAAGAAAGATTTATATAAAGTGCGGGTCACGAATGTCTTAATGCGTATAACTGTTCTGAAAAATATATAAGATTAAGGTTGTTGACCTATTTAAAAAAAGTTAATTAATGCAAAGGCTATTATATACAGCCATTAAGTTGCTTTCTCTCTCTCCAAAAGATAATGATGAATTTTAAATTGTGTACCTTAAGCCACTTGATCACGTAAAAGATATTTATCACATTTATACATTTTGAATATATTGCAGATACAAATTATCTCAAATATTCTCAGACGTACGTCATATTAATGACAATGACATGAAAAATAAAAGCATTTACGCGAGAGAACAATGAAAATAAAAGAGAGAGACAGCTATTACGTTTCCGTGAAAGTATTGACAGAGAGTGTGCGCAATAATGATAATTAAAAAAAAGATAAAGTTTTCCTCAGAACAATTAAAAATGGAGCGATATGCAAGAGAAATGCGATTTGTTTTAAAACATCAAACACACGAGAATCAGCAGAGAGAACGGCAAAAGCATCCAGTCTCTTTTCACTGCCATGATTAGTCTGACTGAATTTTAGACATGATGATTCTACATAAATAACTAAAAATTTAACATAACACACAATCGCATTTCGGAAAAATTTTAAGAAAAAAAATTTAAAACAAACAAACTACCGCTGCTGCTGCTCCTCTTAAATTGATCAACTATCATGCTTTAAACATATTGATTGAATTTAAGAACTAACTAAAAAACTGTTGTTGTGTAATTATATTCCATCTTTTTCTCTCTCTCTGGTATTACTATAAATAATGAACCAAAAAATACATAAGAAGCAGTTTAAATTAATATTTACAACTTTATTTTTTAGCTTTGAGGTAGTTTGTAAAAACTTTTAATTAAAAGCGCTGTATTTAAGTATATACATATACCTAACGGAGATCAAATAAAATATTATCTGCGACAGTAATTTAAATTGTAAGTATTTTAAGTAAGTTAATTAGATAGTTAATTAAGGTATTCTAATATAAGATGTATCCCCAAGATAAAAAGTCTTTGTTTTCCGCGGCGATGTAATGATTTGATTTTGATATACGACACACACACTTTTTATTTATAAAATTGTTAACTAATTTAATTAATTAATTAATTATAAAACAAAAAATATATAGTGACGATTTATTTATGTATATATATAGAACTGATGATGATGATGAAGATGAGGAAAAAGTGAATGGTCGAGAATGAGAAATAAACTAAATAAAAGTATCAAAGAACCATTATTATATTTCATTCAAAGTGATAAGACTTTTTAATACTAATCCACAAGTACGGGTACTTTTTGAATTTAACATTTTTAACCGTATTTTTATCGCTTAATATCCTTGAAGTAAACGGAAGTAACTTTAGCATAAATCTGAGAAAATCGTCACTTTTGTAATCACAACCAGCAGCACAGTCACAAAACAAGTCATTCAAAAGACTATAAAGTTCATCGATAATCGTTTCGTTATTGCTTAAACTGTCAAGTCTTCTGCAAACAACAGAGTCGAAACTGAAAATTGGTTGGAGTCTGCTTGGGAGAATCCTAAGATAACCGGATCCAAAAGACTGCTTCAGAGAATCCAGCAGATTTGAAGCTAGTTTGTGGGTGGGATCTGTATAATTCTGGAAATCAGGGTCGTCTTCCAGGATAAGGCCAGCTTCTCCCGAATGAATGCATTCCATAATTTTTAGGAAATTGGGTGGACTCTTTGAGCAAACTGGGACGAGTAAATCGACCCTTCCGGTTTTCATCACTTTACACATTATGTGCTCCAAGGCTTTTGGGTAGAGTCTTACGAGCATGTCGGGAATACTGGAGGAGGACAAGTTGATTTTTCCTGTAAACAAATTCAAAATTAATTAAAGTGCATATAGTTTCATTAAAAATTGACAATCCAGTATACTTACCTGCAACGTAACGTTGCGAAATCTCCTCAAAAACACTGTTAAACTCCTCCTTCTTCTGCTGCGTTCCCAAAACCGAACACCCATTATTATCCAGCAGTTCCCTCTCGAGCCTCTCAAACAAAACCTCGATAAGCTGTATCACATCCGAGTCACCTCCACAATCCTCTGTTGAACCTATTCAAAACTAATACCACATGAACGTATGTACAAACAACCAACATTCCTCCAATTAACCCAATCCACCTCAAAAATATTATCCAACTCACCATCCAAAAATGACACCAGCATATTCGCAAACTGTACCAAGTGACCCCAGTCCTTACAAGTCCTCAGGACACTCTTGCACTGTGAGGCGTTCAAAGCCGTTATTGGAATAGACTGAAACCACGGCGTGTTAAAACTCTGCTGCTTGTCAAACCAACTCACAAAACTGTTCCAATCATCAACCCCATTCTCGAACACGTTACTAGTCCTGTCCACCCTTTTACTTCTCTGTTCCTTTAAAGTCCCTCGGGGGGATGAACTCACTTTAACACTTTTACTAAATGGCACCTTCTTAGAGGGGGCAGGAGTGGAGGGGGTACTAGGTTTACTATCGTCCTTTACAAAACTTCCAAGAAAACACACTTCGTCATCATCATCATCATCTTGGAATCCACCTCCACCGCATTTATCACTAACCGTCTTTCTTTTGTCAGTTCCCTTTTCTTCCAACACTTCAAATTCGTCCAGTTCCAATTTGGAGAAAAACTGGTCATCTTCCTCGTCACTTAATGTGCTCATCTTTGTAATTTACCTGTAATTAACATTAACACTAAACTTACATTATTTTTGTGAGGGTGCATGTAAAAAATGTTGTTCTGTTTACATTTTAATGGACTGACACTTGTTGATCTTCCTTTCCCGCTTTCCTGCACCGGCCGCCCACGTGTGAAAGCTGTTGTGAAGGTGCATGAACAAAGGCCGACTTTTAGTTAAAAGCGCTGCTATGGCTTGAGTGAGCGTCTTCATAGAAACTTGGTGGCACAACAGTCATCCAATTGTCAATTAAATTGTAATGTTAATTAGCGTAATAATTAGCGTGATTATGTTTTTAAATGCATGAATGCTTGACCATAAGGTTATCAACAGGTTCCACAAAAGGACCGTGCAGGTGCTTATTATTACACACAGGGAATTCGTAATTCACGAAAAGTGTAGAGATGAAGAATCAAGTTGTGCAGATTGCCCTCCTCCAGATATCCATTATGATGGTAATTGTTTATGACATTTTAATTACGATAATTGTTGGAGTACTTAATGAAGTACTTTTCATTAGTTCATGTCGGCAGTCTTCATTGCCTTTTGGGTGTACTTTTACATTGTCTACGAAGCGATAAGCCCGATTCAGTTATACGGTTATTACGTTCTGTGGGCTGTTTGTGGAACAAACTTTTTCATTTTTGGCCCCACCGGCATATTCATTCTGAGTGCAGAAATTGAGCAGAAATGTATAACGAGAACGGTACGATGGTAGGTTATAAAAAGCCTATCCTCTTTTAAAATGTTCCCTTTAATTATGATAATTAAGTGTTGTAACTAATTAACTGTCTTATATCATCAAAGAGCATTCTTTATTTTTAAATCTTTTAGTAGACATTGTCCTGCTACATCATCCTGTGCTTTGCAAGTCTGGCGCCTACACCGCTCTTATCCAACGCGTTCGGAAAGTCGGAGGAAACGAGGGTTTTTATTCGCGAATTTTTCTTTGAGAACGGACGCGTTCCTTACCTGATGGACTACATTCAAAGAGCAAAGGTAGCATAATATTTGTTAACATAAATCTGCTAATTATATTTTTATTTCAATTATTCCATAATACATTTAGCACTGCTGCGGCTACAATAACTACACAGACTATTACAAAAGCCCTGAAGCTGAAGAAGACGATGAGGCGTTGAACGAACCAGTTCCCTTGTCTTGCTGTTCAGAAATTATGCTGGGGTGTGAAAAATCAATCGGATTGACGTACAAAGAAGTGGGTTCTTATTTTTTCAATTTATTATTCAACAATAATGCTCATTAAAATGCAGTGTTTCATTTCCAACAAAATAGGGCTGCTTCGTCACACCAGGGACCAATAACGCACTGATAGCTTGGGAGCATCCTTTCCATGGAACGGGTTTTCTGGCTGTTGTTCTAATTCCAATGGTGCTGCCATTGTTTCAGTTTCTCCAAACGTGTTTCTTGCACGATGCGTTTATTCAGTTGGATAGGATATGTAGAAATAGAAGACACGACTGTCAAAAGGGTAAGGACATATATTTTTAAGCATTTAATTTTAGTGTAAATTAAAGTAACATTATAATCTCCACTATAGCGTGTAAAGAGGAAGAGGAAGGCGCTGGAGACGCAGGACCTTCATTAGTACGGGAAACTGAAAGTAGCCTTATTGGAGGATATAGTTCAAGCAGCAGCAGTAGTAAAAGCAGCAGTGCTAGTCGCTCTGCATCTTCTAGTGATTCCCAGAGGTCACAGGAACGGGTGCGCCATGAACCAGTTAATTTCCACCGTCCACCTGATAATTCCCACCGACCACCTGCTAATTTGCAACGACCACGTAAGAGAGATGAAGACGAAATGGCAACGTTATTTACAAAGGACCGTTATAGCAAGGACGGAAGCTCGGAATATTCTGAAAAGAGCGACGTAACAGACGATGAATCGAGTGAGCCATCAGAGTTATTTGTAACAGAAGAGGAAGCCTTGAAACTTGCTTCAGGCTTTTTTGATTACGAACTGCTTCCTAATGTACACGAAGACAAGAAACGGAATGAGCATGATGACCACCGGAAGGATCAAGTTTCAGATAAATATCGTGACAATAAGAGCACAAAGAGCAAAGCAACTGAAAAACGAAACGGGAGTATTAAGAGCAAATCTCCAGATATTGTACCTGCTGTAGTTCGAAAAAGCCAAGAAGTACCGAAAAATAAGGCTAGTAATGACAGTAAAAAGAAATCTCTCGATTCTGCTGTTCAAAAGAATGAGCAATCCCCGAAAAATGAAACTCTCGACAATAGCAAAACCAGCAACAAAAGCAAGAGCTCTGAGGTTCCAAAGGAGGCGACTCGGAAAGAAATCACCGAAGACAGGATGTCAGACGGTGGTCGCAGTGCCAAAACTAATGTCTACGAAGGCAGTAAGTCAGGCCGTGGTAGTATCAAAACTAACGCCCATGAAACAAAAAGGAAATCAGACGATGGCAGTATCAAAACCAAAGTCTACGAAGAAAATAAATCGGACGGTGGCAGTATAAAAAAGGCTACCCATGAAGACAAAAAGTTGGACGGGAAAAGTATAAGAAAAGACGGAATGTCATTGCGTGGCAGTGTCAAAGCTAATGTGCAACAAGAAAGCAAAAATTCAGACGGTGGAAGTATCAAGACAAAGGGCAATACAATCATTGCACCGAAGGACCCTCCTGTTCAAAACTCAATGCTCAGTGAAGACAAGAAAAGCAACCGTTCGAAAGCAGAATCGAACCGGACTGAAAAGAGTAAACCTGGACACAGCCAAGCTCCTGCAAAAAGTATTAAAGTTCAGGAAGAAATCAATTACAATTACCAACCCGAAGTTGAGGTGACATATGACTACACCGCTGCACCAACCCATCACACCAACCACCACGATTGGAACGGACATCATCACGAGCAAGGTGATCTCCACCACCATGACAGAGGTTTCCCAGATCACCACAACCACCCCGACAGGCCACATGACCAACACCAACATCCTCATTATGGCGATGATCCACGCAACCGCCATTATCAACCACCGCCTCAAAGTGGAAACCACCATGGGTGGCATCCCCACGATCATCACGAACATGCTCCTCACCACTACCCACCAACGTTCCACAGCGGTGGAAGCCACGGACATCACTCTCATGGAACAGATCACCATTCGCATGGAACGGGTCACCATTCCCATGGGACAGGACATCACTCACATGATCGTCATCACGAACTCCCACACCACCACCACCCACCTGAACATCCACATGGACATCATCCTGACTTTGGTCATAATCATCATCATGCTCCACCACCCCACCATAACCATCACGAACCCCATCATCCCCATCATGATAACCACCACCACCCACATGGAGGAGATCACCACAATGCGAGGCCACACCACCATTAAAATTGGTTTCCCCCCAATAAATCTGATAGTATCCAAATATGCAAGCTAATTAGCACTTTATTTATTATTTGCATCAAGAATAGCTATCTACAAAGTATGATT